>MCJB01050460.1:13460-30896 GCA_002018475.1 Nicotiana obtusifolia
TATATATATATATATATATATATATATATATATATATATATATATATATATATGTTATGACTGTTTGACTCTATCATAGAGGCCTTATTTCTTGATTGTCGTATATGTTAGTTCACTTAGCAATTGGGTTAGATGCAATCACAATCTTAGTAGAAATTGAGTACTGACAAAGTAGTGTCAGAGCTCTAGGTCCATAGGTGTGACGATAGGTCGTTTTGAGCATTAGCCTTAATTTCTGTGTTCTAAGACCTCTCATAGCTTTATTTGATGTTTCTTGATTTGCGTGCATGGTCCGTGTCGCTTTTAAAAAAGTTTTTACGTTAAATTTCGAAGAAAATGTGATTTTTGACATAAAATAAGATTTGAGTTCACCATGGTCAAAATTTTTGCTAAACGAACTCGGATCAGTATTTTAATGATTTCGGTAGGTTCGTATGATGTGTTAGGACTTATACGCACGTTTGGTTGGGGTCCAAGGTGACACGAGCGCATTTTGGTGCATTATGTGAAAAATTATAAATACAAGTTTTCAAGTTGAAATCTTGAGTTTTAACGATTGATTCTTGATATTTGAAGTCATTCTAAAGATTTGAGTTAGCGAGCGATTTTGTATAATGTTATTACACTTGTGTGCATGTTGTGTCTGGAGCTCGGGGGGGGGGNTTTGGGCGAGTTTTGGTTAAAGCTAGAATTGTTGGTGCAAGAACTATTGCTGATGTAGTCTGCAGATCTCGCATTTGCGAGGTATGGCTCGCATTTGCGGTCAATGGATTGCATCTGCGATAATGGGCTGGGCAGGGCAAACTTCGCATTTACAAAGAAATGTTTGAAATTACGGACATCCCTGGATCACTTTTGCGCTGGTATGGTCACTTTTGCAATTGGACACTAGAATTAGGCAGGTTCGCAGATGCAAACCTTTGGCCGCATTTACAATGGAAGGGGGCCTCGCTAATGTGATATTTTTGTCGCATTTGTGACTATACATGCTGGGGGCACTGTTTGCATTTGTGACCAGTGTTTCGCATTTGCGATGTTCAAATTGCGAACATGGATACCTGCAGTTGGGTAAAAGTGGAAAAAATCAGGACTTAGCTCATTTTACACCATTTTTCAACCCTAAACACTCTAGAGGCGATTTTTGAAGAACTTTTGCTTCCCAAATTCATTGGTACGCATCTTTAACTTGTTTTCAATCAATTTCAATTACTTTTCATGAATTTTTAACATGAAATCTATGAACTTCATAGTAGAAATTACGAGTTTTGGGTAGAAATTTTGAATTTAGACCTCAAATTGAGGTCGAATTTTGAAACAAATCACAGAATCGGGCTTAGGGTAAATGAGTAATTGCAATTTGGTTAGAATCTCGAATTTTGACCAAGGAGGGCCTGGTTAACTTTTGTTGACTTTCTAAATTTCATCAAAGATTGAATTTTTTTTTATTCATGGGTAGTTTCTAATACTTATTTTGAATTCTTTGAGCGGTAACTAATTAGATTCAATTGGTTTGGAGGCTTATTCGAAAGAAAAAGGCGTGGTTGATTATTGATTTGATTGTGGAAAGAGTTTCACGTTGTGTTTAACTTTGATTTGAGGGAGTTAGGACTTTTTGGTCTATTTGTTACGGAAATTAGGTGTGAGGACGACATATATGCAAGGTGACAAGTGTATATGCGCTTTCATGGGTTAAAGCATGCGGGTTGGGCTATTTACCTTTATGTCATCATTTATTCCATGTTATATTCCATTACATACTTTGATGTTCTACATGTCCTTACTTTTTATTCATGCCTTACGTGTTATCTGTCAATTAGTTGCTATAAGTTTCGGTTTATTCATTCTTCAGTCAATATGTGATTTCCTACTATATGTTCCTTCCTAGATTAATTGTATATCTTCATTAATTCATGTCCTTAATTGCCTTTATTGTCTCTACCTTACTTGTACACTTTATTATATCGTATCCGATTGTGGGGATCTTTTAGCTATTCATGTATTGATGATTTGTCGAGGTTTGTGAATACGAGGTATTGGTTATTCTCTGATTGTACTAGTAATTCCTTAATGTTTTATGCGCTTTATTTTCCTTTTATGTTGATATTATGGAATTTGGTTGTGTTGGGTTATTCATGTTAATGAGTTGATAATAAAAACGGGTTGCAGGCCGCAACAGATATTGATATGATATTTGAATCGGGTTGCACGCCGCAATAGATATTGTGATAATGTTGGGACCGAGTTTCGCCCCGCAACGGAGTATGATGTTTGTAGTAGTAGTGCTCTATTTCGGTACTGTGATGTGATGTTATAAGATGATGTTATTCTAGAGCCCTCTGTTAGTTGACCGTCAGGTCTCATTCTAATGAGTTTGGTTGTTTTCTCTATATTTTTGTTGTATTTCATTTGTTATTCGTACAGTTTTACAGTGAGTTCTTGTCATAGCCTCGTCACTAATTCGCTGAGGTTAGACTCGACATTTACACAGTACATGGGGTCGGCTTTACTCATACTACACTTCTACACTATTTTTGCAGATCCTGATGTTGATCCCAGCGGTGCATAGAGGAGTTTGCTCGGATCCGACTTGCTCAGGAGACTTGAGGTAGAGTTGCACGGCGTAAGCAATCCCTGAAGTCCCCTCCTACCCTATTGTTAACTATTTTTTTGTTTCAAATAGATGTATTTCATTCAGACCATATTTGTAGTATTCTAGTTGCTCATGTACTTGTGACACCAGATTTCTAGGATTAGAATAGATTGCATTACTTATGTATTTATTTCCTGTATATTAGAGTTTACAAATTGACAATAATCATTATTCTGCTTTTAAACTGTTAAATTTGGTTAATTATTTCGTTGACGTTGGCTTGCCTAGCAAGTGAATGTTAGGCGCAATCGCATCCCCGTGGTTTAGATTTCGGGTCTGACAAGATGATATCAGAGCACTTGTGTTACAACCCATATTTGCATACGTTAGCTTACGCCATAAGTTAGTCTACGTAGGTCCGAGAAGAGATTATATTTGAGATTATAAGAATTTAGTCCTATTGGTCTTAAATGATACAAGGATGTTGTGACTCGTATTTTCGGGTAAATCTAGAGGTGATTAATATTACCAAGAGGTTATGTTTTAAGGTTTTTGAGTCATATAATATATGTTTCATAAGTCTTGAAGTCAAACAAGTTATGAAACAAAAGTCGACAAAAGTTGTCGCAACTTACGTTCATAATTTTACTCATACTTTAGGTCAAATGTCACTAAGCTTTTCTCCCAATTTACTTAAACTTACGGGGTGATCTACCTACCAAGCTCAAGATCTATGAGTCTAGTTTATAACACATTAAACCGTTTGTCGATAAGATCTCCGAGGTGAGAGATATTCGCATTTTCGTGAGATTGCGCCAAGCAGCTCTTGATGGGGCCCACATAGGCGGTTAAGACATATGGATGTATATAAACATGCCTCAACCCCGTTTTAAGTCATTTTTTTCAGTATATTCATACCTTAGAACCCTAAGAACAATCTCTCAAGGGTTTCTCGTGATCCAAGACTAAAACAAAGGGCAAACAACACAAATCAAGTGTCGGGAATCCCGTAGCGCGAGTAAGTTTCTTGTTCTTCTTGTTGTTGCTGATTTTTGTGTTGTTCCAGCTCATGTGGGAGGTTTTTTTAAGTTGGTTGAGTTCCGTGAAATACTCCCTCAAGTTTTAATATCAACCCTAGGTGATTTCAAGTCTTCCAAAGTGATTCTAGTGCCGAAAAACCCTAATTGATTGCTAGCTTCGCTTCCTTGTTCTTGTGCCAGCATTGGAGGGATATTTCGTGGTCAATTAAGGTCAAATTGAAGTTTCTCATCCTGTTTAAAGGTAAGTAACATCTTACCCTACATGTATTTAAGATTATCCAACTTACGGCTAAGTCGTTGAAGCTAGAACTTGTAAGATGTATGTCGGAAGGCTTGCTAGTATGTTGTTTGTTGGTGGACTGTTTTGGGAGGCTTAATGTGATTATTATTGATGTTGTTTGGGATTTTTGGTGATTGTGTTAACTTGTGAGAAGTCATATATATAGGGGAGGTGTTGTCCGTTTCATTGTAACATAGGTTACGGTTGATACATAATAGTTACGATGCTTAAACGATAACGATAGTGTCATTTCTCTTATTGTAGACAAAGGGGACGTGGCATTTTCATAGCTTGAGATTGGGCAGTATATACAAGGTATGTGAGACTGTCCCTTTTCTTCTTTTGCACGACTCTGATTGTACATAATGCAATGAACGAGCCTCCAAAGATACTCTACTCTTAGAAGGTAGTAGTACTTATATTGTTTCCCCTCTTATGGAAGGGTTGACGTTGATGTTACTTCTTTGACCTTACTCCACTCCAAAAGGTTGAAAGTGTGATTCCAATGAGTCCAGCATGCATTATCTATTTTACTCTACCGAGCCGTGCTATACTCCGCCGGGTATGGCACCTATTGTGCAACTATATATATGTATCTACTTTACTCTACTGAGCCGCGCTATAGTTGGCATCTATTTTACTCTACCGAGTCTGCGCTATAGTCGGTCCGGTATGGCACCTACTGTGTGCAACCACTGATCAGTTAGGTATGATGATACCGAGCCTTATGATGGTCGGGGTATGATATCATGATGATGAGGCCCATAGAGGCGTATGTATATGATGATTTTAAAAGGACATATATGTATATGCACATCAGGCATTTCATGATTAGTCGCCCTCAGAGGCACTCAGATGGTTACAGGTTGTATATTCTCGTCACCCTCAGAGGCACTTAGATGTTACAGGGTGTATATTTTCTATCCCTATGCACATTACTGTTCTTACATTATGCTTTCCTGTCTTACATACTCAGTACCTTATTCGTACTGACGTCTTTTATTTGTGGACACTGTATGTCGTGCTGCAGGTCCTGATAGATAGGTAGACGAAGCTTCCCCACCATAGTAGGCTGCTAGTTCAGTGTTTATTAGCGAGATCCCTTCTCCGGACTTGCTGTGGTCTTGGTATGCATTGCATCACTTATGTTCCTGTAGAGGCTCATAGACAGGTGTCGACTCATGTATAGTTGGGATTGCCTTGTCGGCAAATTTATTTTTGTTGTATAGTTTTTCATGACAGCTTTGTCGGCCATGTTATATATGTTTATGTCATTATCTGAAATTTTTGGTTGATTAGGATTATTGTCAGCCATTTATACTAATCTCATCGGCCCTTATAGGTAATAAGAAAGGTTAGATAAAATGTACGTTGGTACTCGGCAAGTAATGTCCGGGTGCCCGTCATGGCCCTCCGGTTTGGGTCGTGACAACTAGGTTACTTAGGTCTCACAAGTCATGAGCAAGATTAGTAGAGTCTTGAGGATCGATATGGAAACGTCTGTACTTATCTTGTAACGGCTATTAGGCTTTAGGAAATGTCACTTCTTTCTTTCTTTATCGTGCGACTTTTTTCTATCTTAGAGTTTGAATCAATTTATTCTTGTGCTCTCACAGATGGTAAGGACACATTCAACCTCCACAGCTAATCAGGAGCTAGAGCCCCAGGTTGCAGCCACTACCAGGGGTAGGGGTAGGGGTCGAGATAAAGCTAGAGGCAGAGGCAAAGCTCAGCCTAGAGTACGTCCATCAATACCTATTGCAGAGCCACATATTGAGTAGGAGGAGGAGGTCCACGTTTCTGTCATGCCAATTGGACTATCTTAGGTCCCAGAGGGGTTCAATTCCTCCCCCGTACTTCAGGATGCCCTAGTCCACTTGGTGGGCCTTATGGAGAGCGTGGCTCAGGCTGGTTCCTTTCTTGTAGCACCAGCCATCTCTCAGCCTGGAGGAGGAGCCTAGACTCCCGCTACTCACACACCAGAGTAGATGGTTCACAAATATCATACTCCGGTAGTTGCAGAAGTTGGAGCAGTTCAGCCTGTTATTGCTACATAGTCCGGGGGGTCTCCTGATGTCATCAGAGGGACTGAAGAGGTTAGGTCGATCAAGCTATTTCCTATTTATTTTGTGGTATACCTTCTAAGGACCCTCAGAAGTTCTTGGATATTTTTCATGAGGTACTACGCAACATGGGTATAGTGGAGTCCAATGGAGTTGACTTTGTAGTGTTTCAGATGCATGGCTCTGCCAAGAGGTAGTGGCAAGAGTATGTTCGGGGCAGACCAGCAGGATCACCTCCACTCACTTGGGATCAGTTCTCGTAGCTATTCTTCAAGAATTTCATTCCTTTACTCAGAGAGAGGATCTATGCGGCCAGTTTGAGTGCCTCCAGCAGGGTAGCATGATTATTACCCAGTGTGAGACCAGATTACTGGATCTATCACTCCGTGGAGCTATCTTGATCCCTACTGAGAGGGATAGGGTGAGGAGATCTATAGATGGCCTTACTTACGGTATCAGGTTGTAGAAGGCCAGAGAGACTGAGCATGATATATCTTTTACCCGGGTCATAGAGATTGCTAGGCGGATCGACAGGGTTCATGGCTAGGGCATAGAGGCGGCATCTGAGAAGAGGCCTCAACATTTCGATAGTTTTAGTAGTACCTTGTCTGGGGCAGAGCTTCTTTTGGTAAAGGTCATCCAATCAAATCAGTCAGCACTTCAAGTGTCACATGGTTCTTCAGGTGCTCACAGCGTATGGGTCTTATTCAGAGCAGCTAGTATTCATCATACCTTCAGCTCCTATTAGTGCACCACCTCTATAGGGTTACTACGGTGGTTATTCGGGTCATCAGGGATCATCTCAGACTCAGTAGTTACGCCAGCTGGGAAGTTACTTCGAGTGCGGCGACGTAGGTCATATCAGGAGGTACCGTCCTAGATTGAGGAGCAGCAAACTACGGTAGGGTAATTGTGCCATGATTCCTACACCGGTTGCTCCACCACCCACTCAGCAAGCTAGAGGCGAGGGTCAGGCATCCTGCGGTGGTGGTCAGACTATTAGAGGTGGAGGCCAACCAGTTAGAGGCTGCCCGAGAGGCGGATGTCAGATTGGTGGGGCTTAGCCCCGATTCTATGCATTTCCAAGTAGACCTAAGGTAGAGTCATCAGATGCAGTCATCACATGTATTGTTCTGGTTGGCCATTGAGATGTATTAGTTTATTTGGTTTGGGTTCCACTTATTCATATATGTCAACCTATTTTGCTTCATATTTTGGTATGTCTCGTGATTCTCTGAGTGCCCCTATTTATGTGTCTGCGCATGTTGGGATTCTATTGTGGTGTACCAGGTGTATCGTTCTTGTTTGATCACCATCGAGAGTTATGAAACAAAAGTGGACCTTTCATTACTTGATATGGTGGATTTTGATGTAATCTTGGGCATGGAATGGTTGTCACCTTATCATGCTATTTTGGATTGTCACGCTAAGACTGTGACACTAGCCATGCCGGGATTGCTTTAATTGGAGTGGAGAGGGACTCCTGGTCAATCCACTAGCATGGTCATTTCATATGTGAAGGCTCGGCGTATGGTCGAGAAGGGGTGTCTGGCGTATTTGGCCTATATCGATGATTCCAGTGCAGAGGTTCCTTCCATGGATTCGGTTCCTGTTGTATGTGAGTTCCCAAAGGTGTTTCCTATAGACTTTCCAGGCATGACACCTGACAGAGATATCACTTCTGTATTGACTTGGTTCAGGGCACTCAGCCCATTTCTATTCCACTATACCGTATGGCCCCAGTTGAGTTGATGGAATTGAAGGAGCAGTTGTAGGATTTGCTTGATAAGGGATTCATTAGATCGAATGTCTCACCTTGGGGTTCACCGGTGTTGTTTATGAAGAAAAGGGATGGATCGATGGGATGTGCATAGATTATCAGCAGTTGAACAAGGTCACTATCAAGAACAAGTATCAATTTTCGAGGGTTGATACTTATTTGATCAGCTTCAGGATGCCAAGGTGCTTTAAAAGATTGATTTGAGGTCTGACTACCATCAGGTGAAGATTAGGGCATCGGATGTCCCTAAGACAGCTTTTCAGACTCGGTATGGTCACTACGTCTTCTTAGTGATGCCATTTGGCTTGACTAATGCCCCAGCAGCCTTTATGGATTTGATGAAGCGGGATTCCTTTATGATTGTCTTCATTGATGATATTTTGGTTACTCCCACAGTCGAGAAGAGCATGAGTAGCATCTCCGGATCATTCTTCATACTTTGAGGGATCGTTAGTATATGCCAAATTTTTGAAGTGTGAGTTCTGGTTGGACTAGGTAGCCTTCTTGGGCCATGTTGTATCTTCCGAGGGCATTAAGGTAGATCCTAAGAAGACTGAGGCAGTTTAAAACTGGACGACATCTACTTCAGCTACAGAGATTCGGAGCTTCTTAGGTTTGGCTGGTTAATATCTCCAGTTTGTGGAAGGGTTTTTATCTATCTCAACCCCGTTGACCAAGTTGACCTAGAAGGGTACTCTTTTCATATGGTCCGACGAGTGTGATTTGAGCTTTCAGAAGCTCAAGACTGCACTGACTACAACCCCAATGTTGGTGCTACAGGTTTGGGATCTTACGTCGTATATTGTGATGCATCACGTATTGGGCTTGGTGCAGTATTGATGTAGGACAGTATGGTGATTTCCTACGCGTCACGGCAGTTGAAGGTTCATAAGAAGAATTACCATGTGCATGATTTAGAGTTGGAACCCATTGTTCACGCGCTGAAGATTTGGAGGCACTATCTATACAGCTTTCTATGTGAGATTTATACCGACCATCAAAGTCTCCTGCACCTGTTCATGAAGAAGGACCTTAATTTGCGGTGGTGGAGATTGTTGGAGTTGTTGAAATACTATAATATCACCATATTATATCATCTGGGAAAGGCCTATAGTAGGTGATGCATTGAGTAGGAAGGCTGAGAGCATAGGCTGTTTGGTATATTTACTAGTAGTTGAGAGGCCAATAGCTATGGATGTTTAGGATTTGGCCAATCGGTTTGTAAGATTGGATTTTTCAGAGCCTAGCCAAGTTCTTGCTTTTGTTGTGTCATAGTCAATGTTGTTCGAGCGTATCAAGGCTCCCCATTTTGATGATCCTCACTTGTTGGTGTTGAAGGAAAGGGTGCAGTGGGGTGGTGCTATAGAGGTTATGATTAGAGATGACGGTGTTATGCAGCTTCAGGGCCGTATTTGTGTTCCAAATGTTGATGGGTTGAGAGAGTTGATCCTTGAGGAGGCTCACAATTCCTGGTATTACATTCATCCAGGTGTCACGAAGATGTACCATGACTTGAAACAACACTATTGGTAGGGAAGAATGAAGAAAGATATAGTTGTTTATGTCTCTCGGTGTTTGAATTGTCAATAGGCAAAGTACGAGCATTAGAAATCGGGTGGATTAACTCAGAGATTGGAGATACCAGAATGGAAGTGGGAGCGCATTATTGTGGATTTTGTGATAGGCTTACCACGAAACTTGAGAAAATATGATGCAGATTGGGTTATTCTGGACCGGTTGACTAAGTCCGCGCATTTCATTCCGGTGATGACTTCCTATTCTTCTGAGCGGTTGGCTCAGATTTACATCCTGAAGATTATTCGCCTGCACGGCGTCCCATTTCCATCATTTTTGATGGAGACACGCAGTATAAATCGCATATTTGGAGAGTCGTGCAGACTGAGTTGGACATGCGGGTTGAGTTGAGATACCGTGTTTCTTCCTCAGATGGATGGACAGTCTGAGCGCACTATTCAGATATGGGAGGATATGTCCTGGGCATGCTCTACGAATTATGGGGGTCAGTGGGACTAGTTTTTACCTCTAGTGGAGTTCACCTATAACAACAGCTATCAATCGAGCATCCAAATGGCTCCGTACGAGGCCTTATGTAGGAGACGATGTCGTTCATTGATTGGTTTGCTTGAGCCCGGGAGGCTAGATTGTTGGGCACTAACTTGGTCCGTGATGCTTTAGAAAAGGTTAAGGTGATTCAGGAGCAACTTTGTACAACTCAGTCCAGGCAGAAAAGTTATGTAGACGGAAGGTCCGAGATGTGGCTTATATGGTGGGTAGAAGGTTCTTCTCCAAATGTCGCCTATGAAGGGTGTGATACGGTTTGGGAAGAAGGGCAAGTTGAGCCCTAGCTTTGTCGGCGCGTTTGAGATCTTGGAGAGAGTTTGGGAGATTGCTTTTTAGGCTTGCTTTGCCTCCTAGCCTAGTAGGGTACAAACGGTATCTCACGTTTCCATGCTTTGGAAGTCCTTGAGGATAGATCGTATGTTTTGGACTTCAGCATGATGCAGTTTGATGAAACGTTGGCATACGAGGAAGAGCCGGTAGCTATTCTAGACCGACAGGTTTGTAAGTTGAGATCTAAGAGCTTTCCTTCGATGAAAGTGCAATGGAGGGGTCAGCCAATTGAGGAAGCTACGTGAGAGCCCAAGTCCGATATGTAGATTCCGATAGGTTCGTATGATGTTTTAAGACTTGTACGCACGTTTGGTTGGGGTCCAGGTGACCCGAGCGCATTTCGGCGCATTATGTGAAAAATTGTGAATACAAGTTTTCAAGTTGAAATCTTGAGTTGCGACGATCGATTCTTAATATTTGATGTTATTTTAAATACTTGAGTTAGCGAGCGAGTTTATATAATGTTATTACACTTGTGTACATATTTGGTTTGGAGCCCGGGGGCTCGGGTGAGTTTCAGATGAGTTTTGGTTAAAGTTGGAATTGCTGGTGTAAGACATGTTGCTGGTGTTGTCTGCAGATTTCACATTTGGCGAGGCCAGGCTCGTTTTTGCGGTCAATGGATCGCATCTGCGATAATGGACTGGGCAGGGCAAACTTCACATTTTCAAAGAAGTGTTCACAAATGTGGACACCCCCATATCACTTTTGCGATGGTTTGGTCGGTTTTGCGATTGGACACTTGAATTAGGCACGTTCGCATCTTGCAAATGCGATGTTTTTGTCGCACTTGCGACTTACGCAGGCTGAGGGCACTGTTCGCTTTGCGATCAGTTTTTTGCATTTGCGATACCTCCAACTGGTAAAAGATGGAAAAATCGGGACTTAGCTCATTTTACACCATTTTTCAACCCTAACACTCTAGAGGCGATTTTTGAAGAATTATTTCTTCCCAAATTCATTAGTAAGTATATTTAACTAGTTTTCAATCAATTTCAATTACTTTTCAAGAATTTTTAACATCAAATATATGAACTTCATGGTAGAAATTAGAGATTTTGGGTAGAATTTAGGGATTTTAAAATTGGATTTAGACCTCAAATTGAGATCGGATTTCGAAATAAATCACATAATCCGGCTCAGGGGTGAATGGATATTCAAAATTTCTTCCGAATTTCGAAATTTGATCAAGCGGGCCCGGGGTTGACTATTGTTGATAAGATTGAACATATTTCATTCATGTGTAGTTTCTAAAGCTTATTTTGAATTGTTTGAATGGTAATTGGCTAGATTTGGTTGGTTTGGAGGCTTGTTCGAAGAAAAAGTCGTGGTTGATTATTGACTTGATTGCGAAAATATGTAAATATTGTGTTTAACTTTGACTTGAGGGAACTATGACTTGTTGGTCTATTTTTTGCGTGAATTATATGTGAAGACGGTGTATATACGAGGTGATGAGTGTATATGCACTGTCATAGGTTAAAGCATCCAGGTTGGGCTATTTACCTTTGTGTCTTCATTTATTCCATGTTCTATTCTGTTACATGTTTCATGTGTTACATGTCCTTGCTTGTTATCTGTCAATTAGTTGCTACATGTGGTTTATTCATTCTTCAATCAATACATGTTTTCCCGCTATATGTTCCTACCTCTATCAATTATATATCTTCATTGATTCTTGTCCTTACTTTTCTTTATTGTCTCTATCTTACTTGTGCACTTTATTATATTTTGTCCGATTGTGGGAGTCCTTTAGCTATTCTTTTATTGATGATTTGTCGAGGTTTGTGAATACGAGGTATTGGTTATTCTGTGATCGTACTGGTAGTTCCTTGATATTTTGTACGCTTTATTTCTCTTTTGTGCTGAGATTACGAAATTTGGTTGTGTTGAGTTATTCATGTTAATGAGTTGATAATGGGAACGGGTTGCATGCCGCAACAGTATTGGAATGATCGATAATGGGAACGGGTTGCATACTGCAACAAATATTGATATGATATTCGGATCAGGTTGCACGCCACAATAGATATTGTGATAATGTTGGGACCGGGTTGCAGGCCGCAATGGAGTATAATGTGTTGTAGCTATTTGTAGCAGCAGTGCTCTATTTCGGTACTATGGTATGAGGTTATGAGATGATGTTATTCTTGGGCCCTCTGTTCGTTGACCTTTGGGTCCCGTTCTAATGAGTTAGGTTGTTTTCTTTCTGTTGTATTTCATTTATTATTCATACAAGTTTATAGTGAGTCTCTTTTCATAGTCTTGTTACTACTCCATCGAGGTTAGGCTCGACACTTATAAAATATGATGGAGTTGGTTGTACTCACATTACACTTTTGCACGTCTTGTGCCAATCCCATTGTTGGTCCCAGCGGCGCGTAGAGGAGTTTGCTCGGATCCGACTTGCTTAGGAGACTTGAGGCAGAGTTGCATGGTGTACACAGTCCTTGAAGTCCCCTTCTACCCCGTTTTTACTGTTTATTTCGTTTCAAACAATTGCATTTTATTCATACCATATTTGTAGTATTCTAGCTGCTCATGTACTTGTGACTTCGGATTTATGGGATTAGTATAGACTGCATTACTTATGTATTTATTTCCTGTATTTCAGAATTTATAAATTGTTAATCATCATTCATTTGCTTTTAAAATGTTAAATTTGGTTAATTATTTAGTTAACGTTGGCTTGCCTAGCAAGTGAATGTTAGGCGCCATCACGGTCTTGTGGTTAGGATTTAGGGTTGTGACAATAGGTTATACGAGTCATGAATTTCTAGTAGAGTCTTAAAAACCAGTATGATAACGTCCGTACTTATTTTCGTGGGGCTACATGACATCTAGTAAAATTCTCATTCTTTCTTTCCTTATTCTGCAACTTTTTTTAGCTTGAAGTCTAAATATTCTATTTTCTCTATTGGTTCGTATGCGATGTTGAGAATATGTTTTCAGCCGGGCACTCACTGGTAGCTTGTGATGTTATCGCGCATGAGGTATGAGATGATTTTCCTTGGATAAGGGAGCAGGCCAGTCTAGAGGACATATCGCAAGATGCAGACTGCAACTTAGGCTTGGAAAATTCTGTAGAGTGAGTTGTGATTTATGACACTATAGTCCAATATTTCTCTGGAGATTAAAATGACAGATTATGAGCTACAAATAGTTATGCCTTTATAGTTAAGTTGCTCGGAGAGTAAGCGGGTGCCTCTACAGATCTAAAGTGATATTAGAGGGTGGTATTGCCAATTAGAATTGGTACAGTTAGCGGACTAGTGGGGAGATACGTATTATGTGTCAAAGGATCACACTTGAAAAGTTTGAATATAAAGAGTAGGATCTGCTTGAGATGTAAAAGGAATTTTTCAATATAATTTTGGATAAGCACTACACTCTTAGACATAAACACACTGATAGAGTTTTGATACATTTTATTAATGGACTGGACAAATTCTAACATCATGTGGATGAATGTAAACTTGAAATAATTGGTTGGACATATAGAGTTAGTATCCATGTTATGATGGCTGTGAGATATTGTATAAGTACGAGATAGGTAAAGTTATCTTCTAAGGCGAGGTCTGAGATTGTATGACTTATTATGAGGATATTATGAGGAATTTTCCTTTAATCAGGAAGAATGGATGTGCTATGGTGAGTGATGGAATATCTTTTTCCAAGGTGATAGGACTGTCATAAGGATAAAGTATGCAATTCACGGGGGTTTTAAGATACGCAATGATTGGTACCACATGAACTTATGGGATATTAAGATGAGAGTCAATAAAATGGCATAATAGTTGAGCAAGAATAAGTTACTCTAAGATTTGGGACTATATGTGATTATGGCTTTAGGACAAGTGTGGGGCGTCTGTCATTGACGACCAGATTTTTATGGTATGCGTTATTATAGTCTCAAAACTAAGGTATTCTTCGGGAGTTTTTTTTGGCTTGAGTAGGGTAACATCGAAGTTGACTTAGGCAAGGATTTGCTAGATATGTGATGTACTATGCATGATTAATGCATCAAGATTGTTAGATGGATCGGATCTGTTATTGTTGAATGAGAAGAATTAATTCGGGTGCTGAGGTTACTTTATTTATGGAAAATTTGTTCAAATAAAGCACAAGTTGTTCGACATGTTTAGTTATGCATCAAGACACTTGAGTATAGTGGTTATTTCTCGGGATGATTTGGTGGTTATCAAGTTCCAAGGCGTATTACTTAATGGTCCGCTGGATGTTTTAATTGTTAAGATTTTGACTTTGGTATTAGATCATCAGGGACTTAGAGCACTTCTACATCTGTATTGGTATGACTTTGCAAAAACCGGAGAGATATAATGAACAATTTCGAATTCATTGGAGGCTCTTTAGAGCAAATATCTTGATTTGAAATACTTTAATGTGTGCAATGGGAATATAGAGTCCTACAGATATTATGATGATGTTACTTCATGTTAGGATTGCTATGTGAGTTTGGCTGAAGACTGAAGTATTTTGGTAAAAATAAGCAAAATCTTGAAAGGCGATTGAGAGTAATATGAAAGAAGTTTGGTCAATATAGCAGTGGCTTGGACCAACATTACTATAGAAATAATCAATTTATTTGGTTACATACACTTTGTGAAAGGGAGTTAGAGTATTGCAGTCCCTTCGACTTGGTTAACTTAGAGGAATTCAGTTCAAATGGCTTAATTGTATGGAAGTGAGCTTCGAAAAGCTTGGGAAGGTCTTGAGGATGACTTTAATGTTTCTTTTTATCTTTCTCAGAGCGGTCTGATCAAATAGGGGATCAGACCACTTCTGATGTTTTAACTAGTCATTAAAGGTTAGCTCAATTAGTCCCCTTTCGGTATGTGTTGCGAACACTTTCATTTTTAGCCTCTCATCTTCTCTAGAGAAGCAAAACTCGAACGGATAGAATAGGTGGTCCAACTACATAACTTTTTCTTTTTCATTACTTCCATGGTCGTGCCTCGTGGCACGGCGTCCCCTTTGTTTTGCGTTGAAATAGAACCTTAATTTATTACTTAATTTTTTATTAGATTTTAGATTGTTAGATTTGTTTGTGATTAGATATTATTATTAGACGAGATTTTACGAAATAATTATTTTTTGATTTCTTTATAGGAGAAGGAACGAAAACCAAGTTTTCTGTGTTGACGTAGCATACAAGTTTGAAAAGCACGTTGTATGTTTGTGATTAGTCTCATAAGTTGAGTTAAGTTGTACACTTCGAAGGCAATGAAGTGCTTTGGAAAAGAACTATCCTATTTGAGAATTTATAATTGTTATACTTAGAATATGGTATTATCATTGTTATAATGAACCAAGTGAGATTGAGATTGAGATTGAATGTAAATGGTTGTGGTTCACTTCAAGTAGAAGATCTTGAGTTAGAGATAGTACGAGTGATATAAGTTGCTTAAAAGCATGATAATATTATCTTGCATCTCACGATAAGGGTGTGGATTCTAGATGACGCATCAAAATCTACAAAAAATTTGACTAAATGCTATAAAATTGTGTGACTAATAACTTTTAGGATTCACTCAACATCGAAATTCCTCTAGAATCACTAAGCACCGGAATTCCACCATCACGAGTTTGTTGGACACTTGGAGAGTATCAGACTAATGTAAAGTTTAAGTCTTTATCATGCATATATATTATAGACTCATGTAAACCCATTCCTTGATGCATATTCCTTTTCTATGTTGTTTTGGTATATTAGCATATGATTGGTCTTGATATTTTGTGAAAACATACACCATATTACATTCTTAAACTTCGTATCATTTATAATCCGTTTTGATGCATTAATACATAGATGGGACTTGATTAGTCGAGATAGGGTGCATCACATCATATGTTCTATATGTGCATGCCGTTATATGCTTGGATTGCGATAAGCTTATTATGATTGCTTATGTGCGTTTCTCTATTGCTGCTCTGTATATGAATTGCACAGATTTGTAAAGTGATTGTCTTTTGACCAAATTCTCACCACTATTTCATTGGGGTCAGTCAGAATTCTTATTAAATACAGGTTGATTTTGTACTTATACTATATTTTTATATATATTTGTACAGACTTTGTTTCTGGTACTAGCGAGAGACATAGGGGACAGTGTAGGAGCTGACCCTTGGAGATGTTGTGATGAGCTGTCATATGTGGATTCGTATCTTTTGGAGTCATAACTTCTATCTTTATTAATTATTGTCCTTTATTTCAGATAGTGATATATTTTGAGTCACTTATATTACTCCTTTTTTAATCACTCAAGGCTTATACTACCAGTCCTATAGTATTCCGTGTTTTATTAGATATTATCATCACCCTTCATTTAAATTATGATTCTTAGACTCTACTATGAAGGTCTTGTTTCTAAATTTTTGTGTATGTTGGTTTGCCTAGTGGTTGGTTTAGGTACCATCACGATCTTGGTGAAAATTATGTTATGACAATGTTGCTTCTTCCTTTTACTCCCTTGAGCTGTAATTACTCAATTTTGGTAATAAAATTATTTATATACCCAAAAGAAATGTATTCTCTCTAACTATTTAAGCTTTTAACTATGCTAATCACCATTGAAACATGATACTCATAAATTTTCATGCTCTTGGCTCATAAAATATACAAATCGTGAACTCTTTATTATAGAACATCAGGATCTATTGCTACAAGATTTTCATGGAAAATATCATCATTTCCTTATATTTTTCTTCATATTTGCTCATTTAATTTCAAAAATTCAAATTCGCTTTCTCATATCTCTTTCTTTTTTATTGGGGAGGCGGTAATGGTTGAATTTGGCAGTAATTTTGCTGGTGTCGAAGACAAGTGTTGACAAGAGGTTCAATTGAACCTCCTTCCCTAAAATCATATTTTTCTAATACAGTAAAAATCAAATTTTTTTGGACCTCTATAAGCTATGTTAAATCCCCTTAACAAAATAGAATTTTTAGGTGTAGTCGTAAAGGGGTTCAATAATTATGCTAGATTACATGTATAAATCCTAAGTTTTATATATTATTCTGTGAATCTTCTTCTAAATGTTTTATGCCTCTTCCACTTAATTTTACCATGAGTATTTTTCGTATTTGGCTCTATTCTTGGGGTGTGGTCTTAGGGTGTGTGTGGTGGTGGTGGGGGCGGTAGCACAACAATCTGTAATTGAATCTTTCTTTTTTGGGAAAATAGGCAGAAGGAAATAATTTGTATAACTAGTACTATCGCTGATGTATATCCTTTGGAGCCAGGGAGTGTG
>MCJB01050460.1:31078-42457 GCA_002018475.1 Nicotiana obtusifolia
GGGGGGAAGAGAGGATGAGGGAGAGGGAGGGAGGGAGAGAGAGTACATGCTTTGATTTTGCCATGAATTCATGGTCACCTTCTTGCAGTTACAAAAAAGTCATATTTCTTTTTCTATTTTGTTTCTATTTTGTTTAAATTTTATCTTTTTATATCTCTACTTCTTTTATGATTTTTGATTTATGAAAGAAATTTAGGAGTTGCGCGCAAGGAAGGAGGAGGATTAAAACATTCAGATTAAGTTATGTGAATATTATATCCAATATAATTAGTTGGTCAGACTAGTCTTTCAATCTTGAGATACGACCTAAAGAGAAAACCGTCAAGGTAGTTAAGAGAAAGTAGAAAAGCTTCATGTTACCTGCAAACTAGATTTGTGGCAAACAAACTTTCTTAAGATAGTTAAACTGCACGATCAAAACTTACAAATAGCAGAGACGGTTTGACTTATACAACAATTGTTCCAATTATAGATGTTACCCCGAGTTTCCACGTGCAGTTCCAAGATTGTTAAGACAATTTGTTAGTTTGGTACTTAGGTTTAGAAAGTTGAAGATGACCTAAATCTATCACCATACTTCTATACAATACCAACCTTTTTGAATGTCTTAACATTTTTATTTTAAAAATATTCTATCTTTAGCTATTATTAACATTAACTGTTTACCCTTAAAATCGGATAACAATTGAATTTATTCGTGGCGCTTAGGATTTGTGAACCAGTTTGATACTAAATGAAAATATGGCAAAAGCAATAAAAATATTATGATAATAAAAGGGCAATCAAACCGCAAATTGGCGATGAACTACCAGAGATGGGGAAATAATTTGATGAGGCGAATGTAGTGTTTGAGAGCAGTAGAAGTGATAAGAAATAGCCAGAATATATTAACTTTGTTTTTAGAGAATGTCCCCTTACAATGATGAATCAGAACGCCTCTTATAGGCAAAAAATAAGAATTCCAAATAAGATAGGTAACTAATTACAAGATAAATCCCCTTAAATCCGGGATTGAATCCCCTCAAATCGTGGCGTAACGGTTATAATAATTGAGATAACTACTCCCGCGATATATCTGGTGAATGGCGAAATATACGGTTTGAGGCCGATCTTCGATCTCCAAATGTTCCTCGGTTAGCTATATCGGTCGTCTCGTCTTGGCTGCTTCTACCCACGTGCCCAACTTTTGATCCCGCACCGAACTAGTTCGGCCTCGTACCATACCCGTCCTGTCTTCCCTCGACTGCGACCAATCCAACCATATCCGGCCCGATTTCTTCTAATTATACCCGACCCAATACAAATAGTCCCCTCGTTTAGTGGAGAGTAAGGACAAGAAACGATATGAATTTCTTCTCTCCGATCTCATGGGGCCGGTAATCGATATACGTACTGGTCACGCCACGTAGACAGAATCTTCAACTAATATATCCAAAAGAAAAACTCGCCGTGAAGACAGGGTCGTGACGTATGCGAGTACCAATGTGGGTAATCATCACAGAACATCGTACCTGCTGCAGTCACTTCATGCAGTCATTTAATGCGTGCATTTAATGCTTGGGCGCCTTGTGTTTGGTGCCGCCGCCTTTGGCAAGGTATAACTACCCTTTTTCACCGTGCATTTAATTCTTTACTTTCATTCTATTGCTTTTTACCGTCTTCTTCCTTGATCCTCTTTTCTAAAAACCCTTTAAACCTTCTGAAGTTTCCCTTAGTTCTTGCTTCTGCTACACCAAATGGCGAAAACCTCAAAGTCAGTTCCTACAAGGCAAAACTCCCCCGCTCAGTCTGTTGGTGAGGCTGTATTAAACCCGTTGAGTATTCGGACCTCCGAGATGATCCGATCGGTCAGTCCCAGCTGTTCGACGACCCAGGACCGAACTATATTAGCTGAACTTCCAGGGTCGACCAGAACGCGTTTTATTTGGGTGTCATACACCAGCATCGATATTACCAATGCGTCGTTATGAGGTTGCGCGAGGCCATCAATTTCTCTATCGCTGAAGCATAGAGTACCCTCGGGCGCATAATCCCGAGTTCGTTTCTCTCGAGTGATCGAAACTTTCGTTCGCTTTAGTACCGGTACTTGGGGTACATCCATTCCTCCCATTATCATTTTTGATGGTGTGTTTCGGCTCCTTCTGGTCTATTGGTTTATTCCTGTTTTCATAATGGTTCTTTGCCCGGTCACTAAGAAACTCCCGAAGGTGCCCATTGTCGAGTAGCCGGGCTACCTCTTCTCTCAGTTGTCTGCAATCTTCAGTTCTATGGCCGTGAGTGCCATGATATTTACACACAAAGTTCGGATCCCTTTTTGAAGGATCTGTTTGCAAGGGTCTAGGCCACCTGGTATCCTTGATGCGGCCGATTGCTGAAACCAGAGTTGCTGAGTCGACATTGAAGTTATACTCGGACAACCGGGGTGCTTCTTGCCGATCGCTGATTTTCTCGAAGTTGCCTTTCGGCAACGGCCTTCTATTTCTCTGATTTACTTCGTATTTATTTTCTTGTCTTGGAACCTTGGGTCCCCTTGGTATGATTCGCCGTTCTTCCGGGTACGGTCGATGCCTATCCCTGCTCGACCTCGGTTCACGAGAACTATCCCTTCGAGCCCGATCGAAAGCTTTGATTGTGTAAGAAGATCCCGAAGCAACTCTGACTTGATCATCTTCTATCCTGATTTTAGACTGGTACCGGTTGTGGATATCCGCCCAGGTGATGGCCGGGTACTCGATCAAGCTCTGCTTGAGTTGTCTCGATGCAGTAGAGCTGCCGGTGTTTAGTCCTTGGGTGAAAGCTTGTACCGCTTAGTCATCAGTAACCGGAGGTAGATCCATCCGCTCCATTTGGAACTGGGACACGAACTCCCTTAGCGTTTCACTGTCGTGTTGTCTGACTTTGAACAAGTCAGACTTCCTTGTCTCGACCTTGATGGCCCATGCATGGGCCTTTACAAATGTATCAGCTAACATAGCGAAGGAGTCGATGGAGTTCGGTGGCAAGTTGTGATACCACGTCATCGCTCCTTTGGATAGAGTTTCACCAAATTTCTTTAGGAGAACAGACTCGATCTCATCATCTTCGAGATCGTTTCCCTTTACTGCACGCGTATAGGCTGTTACATGCTCATTAGGATCCGAAGTCCCGTTGTATTTCGGAATATCGGGCATGCGGAATTTTTTGGGAATTGGCTTCGGAGCGGCGCTGGGAGGGAATAGCCTTTGTATGAACTTTTTGGCATCTAAACCCTTTAATACCGGAGGTGCTCCCGGTATCTGGTCCACCCTCGAGTTATATGTTTCGACTTTTTTGTCGTTGGCTTCGATTCTTTTTTCACCTGTTTCGACCCGTTTGGTTAGCTCCTCTAGCATTTTAATAATCCCGGGGTTGACCCCTGCACCGCTCTCAACCGGCGTTGCTATGTCCTGTTCGTTTTGTCCGGTTGCTGCTTGAGGGGTGGCATTTTCAACTCTATCTGGGCTCCGGGCGCTACTTTGCAGTTGGGCTATGGCTATTTGTTGAGCTTGCAGCATGTCGAATATTACCTTGAGGCTGATTTCGCCTTCTCCACTTTGTTGAATTCCCGAGCGGTTCTCCCCCCGAACGCTGTGTGTCGAGCCTGATGCACGGTCGGCTTCGATCGCCACTTGAGAATTAACATCGATTGGGGCTTCATGTCCGGGTGCATTGTTGTTTTCCGCTGGGTTGTTGATTTCGTTACTGAGAGGAGGTAATTGTGCCATGACTAATCTGTGTCCTGAAAAACAGAGAGCTTTGTAAAGAACAAGTGTAAAATTGTGCTTTTAAGAAAGACGTATCAAAAAATTCACTAAAATCCTCGGCCCCATGGTGGGCGCCAAACTGTTTACCCTTAAAACCGGATAACAATTGAATTTATTCGTGGCGCTTAGAATTTGTGAACCAGTTTGATACTAAATGAAAATATGACAAAAGCAATAAAAATATTATGATAATAAAAGGGCAATCAAACCGCAAATTGACGATGAACTACCAGAGATGGGGAAATATTTTGATGAACAGCGAATGTAGTGTTTGAGAGCAGTAGAAGTGATAAGAAATAGCCAGAATATATTAACTTTGTTTTTAGAGAATGTCCCCTTACAATGATGAATCAGAACGCCTCTTATAGGCAAAAAATAAGAATTCCAAATAAGGTAGGTAACTAATTACAAGATAAATCCCCTTAAGTCCGGGATTGAATCCCCTCAAATCGTGGCGTAACGGTTATAATGGTTGAGATAACTACTCCCGCGATATGTCTGGTGAATGGCGAATATACGGTTTGAGGCCGATCTTCGATCTCCAAATGTTCCTCGGTTAGCTATATCGGTCGTCTCGTCTCGGCTGCTTCTACCCACGTGCCCGACTTTTGATCCCGCACCGAACTAGCTCGGCCTCGTACCATATCTGTCCTGTCTTCCCTCGACTGCGACCAACCCGACCATATCCGGCCCGATTTCTTCTAATTATACCCGACCCAATACATTAACTAAATCTGGTTAAAGGGGGAGAAGGAAAGCGAAATTCTATCCGTGTTAAGAAAGTGGTGATTGGACGTTAAGGCCTCCACTATTAGATATGTTATTTAGTTTTATAATGCAGACTGTATACCAGCTTATGAATATTAATTAATTTAATTTTTCTAGCGTTATGAAGTTTAATCAATTTTACCATATCCTTTTCTCTTTTAATAATTTATTATTAACGTATAGTTAGATCAAAGGAATTAATGCGGCTTAGGTAGGTTTGTAGGTTAGAAAAACTGGGAAAGATGTTGAAAGCAGAACAAAATTCACCCTACCAAGCAACTTCCCTCCCAACCCCCTCTCAAAAAATAAATATTAATAATATGAAAATACATGTGGAGCAAAAGTAAAAAATAAATACAATACATAGATACATGCATGCGGAGTACAAGAATATTGATTTTGCAAAATATACATATTGAGGGGTGTTTGTTAGCCAAGATGTTGGCATCAATCACTGGTAGAAAGCTAAAGTCTGTACAAACGGAAAACACTTTCTGATCTCCTTTTATTGTTATTCCTCTTCTTATTTCTTCTTTAATCTGCGGTCCATATATTCTGTTTATAAGATCTGGTTTCTCAATATATAAATATTAGCTCTGAGAACTTCTTTACTTTTCACTTACCCTAAAAACCCATTTATTCCCTTTTCACCAATCTTCTTTAAAACTTCTCAACGATCCAATATTCTTCTTGTGGATCTTCTCCTTCGTTGCTTTAATTTTTTGTTTTCGGACAGTTTCTATAGCTTTACAAGTAAAAGGAGTTGAGGGTTAGTTTAAATCTAGGTTTATATAGGAACTTTGTTTTATTATATTGGATATTGTTTGACAATTCAAAAAGAAAGAAGCAGATGGGCAGCAGGGGCCATTGGAGGCCTCACGAAGACCAGAAGCTTCGGGAGTTAGTGGAAAGATATGAACCTCATAATTGGAATGCTATAGCAGAAAAGCTTCAAGGAAGATCAGGTACAACAAACTGAAAATCATCCTTGATATATTAATTATTATAGTACTAGTATTTTCCATTTCTTCTTCAGATTGTCTTTCTTTCTTTTGTACATATATATTAGTAATAGCTTTGTGGTGTCTAGTGTTCAAGATCAACAAGGATTAGATAATCATAAGATGTGGAGTATAATATATTTTTAAAAATTGTATCTAATTTTCCTTTTTACTTATTTGTTTTTATGCCTATTTATTATTCAGCTCAAAGAAGTTTGGTTACTTTGCTTCATTTTTTCCATTATGAAATGGTCTAAAGAAAACTTCTTATTTTAGCAATGCTTAGTTTCAGATTTGGTTTGTTTATGCTCGCCAGAAACTAGGGTTTGATGAGGACAGTTCGATTTTTTCCCTTTTTTTTTTATTTTAGGGAAAGTGGTTGTTGTTCGATCGCCAAGAAGATGGTCACATTTCCTTGTTGTCACTCTTTATTTTTATTTTATTTATTAGCACTCATCTATCGTACGGGTACACTCGATTGAGTTTCAGCTTGATTTTTTTTTTTCAATATATTTTCTTCTCTTTTATCCTTTATAATTTTTTTCCTTTATTTAGGATGTATCTAGGATTTGATTGCAATAATTTTATATGGAAGTCCACTTTTCCGTATGTCTGTATTACGGTCAAAAACTTACCCACGCCTGATTTATAACTAAATCCTATTAATTTTTTATGGTAAAGTAATGATAAGGTTAGATTATATGTGTATTAATTTTTTTTATTAAAGTCATCACCCTAGCTATACTGAACCACAATGGGGGTTTTACATGATCCCTACTTGTCTATATGTGTAAATGACTAAGGTTTAGCGACATGGGCGAAGCCACACTTTGGTTAGGGTTGTCAATTGACTACCCTTTGTCGTGAAATTACATTATGTATATAAGTGAAATATCAAATATTAGAGGTACACAGAGGCGTATGCAGCCCTATAACACCGGGTTCAATTGAACCCATAACTTTCGACATGAAGTACAAATTTATATACAAAAAAATCGTAATAAATTATAGATATGAACTCATAACTTTAAGGATTAAGTTCAGTGATAAGAACGTCAAAGGTTGAATCCATAGAGTTTAAATTCTGGATCCGCCTCAGGAGGTACATAACATATATTGAACATCCTTTGTCCGGAATTTTTTTTACTTCTTTCAAGTTTGAACACCCTTGAGGAAATTTCTGGTTTCACCACTTCGCGATAATAGAGAATATAGAGATACATGATATGTACTAATTGAGTTAGCATAAGCACGAAGTGTGAGTAAGTTTTTTTTCCTCTGTATTGCTATGTAACGTTGACTTCATTAATTAGGGAATATAAATATATATGAATAAGCAAAAAGAAACATGATAATTCAAATTTCTTTGCATCGTGAAACAACTTAATTATTGAATGGAAATATTAAAGATGTTATATATTGAAACTTGATAAAGTCATGCTTGTTACTATATATCTTGTAGGGAAGAGTTGTAGGCTGAGATGGTTCAATCAATTGGATCCAAGAATCAATCGAAACCCTTTCACAGAGGAGGAAGAAGAAAGGCTTCTTTCTGCTCATCGGATTCATGGCAATCGATGGGCAATAATAGCGCGTCTTTTCCCTGGTCGGACTGATAACGCTGTCAAAAATCATTGGCACGTTATTATGGCACGAAAATGCAGAGAACGGTCCAAGATTTATGCAAAGAGAGCTGTCGCTGCTGCTACTACTGCTGCTCATAAAAAATCAATGAGCAATGAGCAAGAATCGTCGTCGTCAAGACAGCAAGATAATTATATGCAAATAAATAATGACACCATGATAACAAGGAGCTTCAACCCTTTTGTTGATGATCAGCAGTTTTCAGAAAGATTTGCTTATCCTAATTTAATATACAACTATTCCTTTTATCCGAAGCTGCTTCACAATGACTATCTTTTTCATCATGCAAAGATGGATCAAGGTAATATTGTTATCCAATTTTTAGACACTTTTTTTGGGTACCCTCCTTACCTTGTTCTATGTGAGTTCTGTAAATAATGTTTGATGAAATTTCTTCAATTTTACTCTACGTACTTTCCATATTGTCCATTCGGGGATATTGGATTATGGTACTTGATAACCAAGTTTTTTTTCACAAGAAAAGATAAGTATTTAGTAGCTTAATTATCAAAACTTTTGTCAAACTATCCTTTATCTCTCCCTTAAATGTCTCATTTAACTAACATTTCACTAATTAGAACAATAATGTTGTTCTAATAAAGAGTAACAAATGACTTTTTATTTCGCTAAAACATCAATTATATTGGACCATAGGTAGTACAAATTAATTTTTCGGAACTAGTCTAGGGAAATTTTTTTCTTTTGTTGATAATCATTTTCCCTTGCATATTTTTTTTTTCTTTAGTTTTATGTACAGATGAAAATCAAACAACGGAGTTCTATGACTTTCTACAAGTGAATACTGACTCTAACAAGAGTGAGGTGATAGACCATACGTCTAGAATAAGAGATGATGAGGAAGTTGAACAGGAAGCTGTTGATCTTCATCAGAGCGCACAATTCATAGATTTCTTATCAGTTGGAGACTCAGCATAAACTCGTATATAGCAAGAAAAATCCTATCAATTCAACCTACTATAGTTTAGTATATGTATAACGCTCTGATCTTACTGTGAAATCCTAGAGATTTCTGCATGGATGAAGTTCCAGAATATTCCAGTATAATTGTATTAGAAAACTAAAAGATTAACTTTAAGATCTATAAAAATGATCTTGTTCATGTAATTCAAACAATTGAGACGCTACCAGGTTAGTTGAAAAATAATTGCAAGTATTTGTGTGTATTATTAAATACACGTTAAATGGTATCAAATTTTATGTCTTTCACGTTTTAAATGTCCAGCTGTGGATGTGTCAGACAAATTAAGTTAGAGTCTCACGTTTGGTGAAAGCGAACTATAGTCGCTTTTTACATTCTTGTATAGTATTCACCTCATGAGCAATTTATTGAAGTTGAGATTGATTCAATATTCACTTTTCTGAACAAAATCAAATTAATGGGCAAAAGGATTTTTGAAAACTGGCACATAGAGTAACTCACAAACATCTGAACTGAGAACCAAGCATACGGATATTCTATATTATAGACTTAATTTCAGTTGATTCCACACATATTCTTGATTTTACTACACTGTTACTCATGTTCATCATTAATAATTTTATGGTGTTCTGTTCTATCTATTATGTATAATACTAGCAATTTTATATTCCATCAGATAAAGTAGAGCTATTTCAATATGGTAACATTGTAAGTAAAATTTATAACTATTTAATAATATAATAAGGTAAATTTCACAAATGATCACGTAACTTTATATTTTTTTTTCACCAAAGTCGCACGACTTTGTTTCGTCACATGAAAGTCACAACACTATCATCATGGTAACTAAATGGTTATTATTGCAGGAAATATGTGAACTTATTTGTATCAGTTTCCCAAAAATCAAGTTGTTACTGTTCATCACCCTGAAATTAAATAATTGTATTTTGTAGAGAAATAGGCTTGAATTAATCAATATAACATGACGAATAGTGCATAATCACTATTCCCTCCATCCCAAATTAATTGTTATGTTCGTTTTTCGAGAGTCAAATTTTATGATTAGAAAAATTACAATTGATAGTAATTATCATATAACCTTTTCATATTTAAATTTTAACTTTAAAATGTTAAGTTAATTTAATTTAATTGATTTTGGAAAAGTGAAACGTGATAACTAATTTAGGATGAAAGAAGTATAGGTCAGCAATATAGCAGAAGACTTCTCAGTATACCAGCGAAATGTATTCCTTATGCGTCTGAAATGCTGTACATTATTCGTCGTATTGATCACATACGTTTTGAACTGTAACTTACATAGCAAAATCAGGAATTTAAAAGAACGGTTATCGTCAAGGAGAAAAAAGGTTATAAATCTATTAACATCAAGGTTAATTTCTACCATTATTAATACTCCATGATGACACTGAGGTAACTAAGACTATGCGATTTGATACAGTTTAGGAATTGAAAATCGTGATTAATGGTTTTGACAGGACGCATAACAACTCTTCAGCCCCCTCTCTGCCTCTCACGAGAGGTTTCAAGAGGATGAATTTACTATTGCGAAGAGGTAGATCTAGAATTTATATTTGACGGGTTTAATTTTAGTCTCTTATCATGAACCCACTATACTTTTAAAATTATAGGTTTAAAAGTATATTCTTTTTAAAATTTTAGTAATTTTCACACACATATATATATATATATATATATATATATATATATATATATATATATATATATATGTATATATATATATGTATATATATACACTCCGTCCAAGAACAAGACTGTTCAGAGTGGGATTTGAACTGTCAATTTCACTTATAGAGGTGCACCCAATAATAATACACCATAAGAGACTTGGGGCATGGGTTCACGCACATATAGTTAAGTAATTTGAGAAAATATAAAATTTGTTATACATGGTTTGGGGAGAGGAGTATGGGTTCAGGTGAATCCATATCCCTCGACTTGAATATGTCTCTGCCTCACACCACTCCCACCCCACTCCCACAGCACCCACACTCACAAATCATGTACATTTGACGTGTCACCTTTGAGTAACTTAAGTTTAAAAGCAGGATGCAATACAGAAGCAATGTAAAAAAGCTGGGGAATTGGAAATTTTTTTTTTTTAAATTTTCAATCATAGCCTCTACAGCCACTTTATATGCTTCATATTACCTATATAATTTAAATAATTTAGATATTCCAGCTATATAATATAACATGGTAGGAGTAGTTGGATAAAACCGTCCGAAAAATTCTAAAGTAGCATGATAAAATTTTTCTAAAAACTTAAGGAGATGTTGAACAAGGTTCCAATCGTCCTCTTTAAGGTGATAAAGTTCCATAAAATGCTTATTATACATTTGAGTAATAGGCTCTCTATATTCATAAGCGACAGTCAATGCTTCATATAAAGTGTTCCATCTAGTACAAACTTCCTTTGGGTCTCTCCTAATCGGCATTCCTAATTACATTTTCTTGTCCATTCTCTTTTTCTTTCTTGATTTTTATTTCTAAATATAAAAGCAATAGCTACTTTCACCTTTTCAATAATGTGGTTAAACAAGTCAAGATCATCTTTTACTACTAAATTGTAAACATGACATGCACATCTAACATGAAAAAATTCCTCAAAAGAGGGGTTCAAAATAGGTCTCAAGTTCCTAAGTGTTTCTGTGTTGTTTGTAGCATTATCTACTGTAATTCTAAAAACTTTGTTAGTTAAACAATATGCACGACAAATTGATGAAATTGTTTGGGAAATATAATTACCCGTGTGTGGTTCATCATCAACTTTATAAGCAATAAGACGTTTTTGAAATACCCAATCAGGATCTATCCAATGAACAGTAGCTGTAATATAATCACAATTATTTGTAGAACGACCCATATCCGTAGTAAGGCATACTCTAGTGTCAAAGTTATCAAATAAATATCGTAAATAATCTCTATATTCGTTCTTAAATTTAATAATATCATTTTTAACAGTAGTTCTTGAAAAACCTTTAAAAGAAAGATTATATGTAGCCTGAATATAACGAACAAAACGAGTAGAAGAAGGAAAACTATAAGGTAAACCCTCTACGACAACTAATTTAGTAATATTTTTCCTATCCCATTATTTATCATAAGTAAGAATCCCTCCTGTTGTTTGGTTAATTTTTGCTTGGATACTCGAGGATTCATCATGTGCTATTCCCCCATGTTCGGTTCCTAAATAAATATTCCC
>MCJB01050460.1:42502-65108 GCA_002018475.1 Nicotiana obtusifolia
CCCCCCCCCCCCCCCGCATTGACCATTCCTTAGGATGTTTATTTCTTAAGTGAGTCCTAATTTTACTCATCCCACCGTTATTACCCCCAGTTTTAAATACCCACACTAGTCCACAAAGACCACATAAGGTCGTCTGACTTTCAACTTTCTTTTGTGCGAATTCCCACACTTCAGATCTGTCCTTACGTTTAACCGGGACTCTAGTAGGAGGTACAGAAGGCAAGTCAGACTGAACTTCAGGTGGACTAGCTTGAAATTCATGTGGTTCTTCTAAATTAACCCCAGTTTCATAGTTATATTACGCTTTTATATGTTGTGAATCAAGTATATTATTAGAGCTAAAATCATGATAATATGGAGAATCATCTATGTGTTGACTAGAACTACTAGCAATTTCTTTACCCCTATTTCCCCAACGACCACGTGCCTGCACCCCACTACTTGTTCCAATTGAACCTCTTTGAGACATAATTATAGCAAATAAAAATAAATATGTGACAAAAAAATAATAAAAGAGTAGGAAGTAGGAACGACCAACCAAATATAACCATATAATTGAGGTTAAGTTGAAACTTGAACCTTCACTTGATAGCAACTCCAATTAAAACTTGATGAAGAAGCAAAATTGTATAATTTGCACAAATAACTAAAGGAGCAAAATAGCAATATTGTAGAGAATTTGAGAGAATTGGATGAATTGTGTGAAAGACATGATGAAATAATGGGGTATTTATAGGAAAAGAATAGTTAGGGTGGCTATGGAGTGGTTTTGGGGTGAAAATAGCCGTTTTTGGCCGTTGGACAACTGCTATTAGCTCAATAGAGCCGTTGCCAACGGCTAGTTTTTAAACTGTTTTCTTTTTTTTTTTACTGGTCGGTCCAGTCCGGTCTGGCTGATCCAGCTCTTTTTTGGTACCGGTTCATCCGGTTTTAAATGGACAAACCATCCCGCTACTGGAACCAGTATTCCGAAAATAAAATGGTCCAGTTTTCGGTCCGGTCCGGTGTGAACTGGACCGTTAGCCACTCTTATTAATAAGGATGGTGAAAATTCTTGGATGGGTCCAATTTGTTTGTCAATCAAGTGATTATAACGTTTTAATGAGTTAAATCACCCATTGACCAGATTTTAACGCGCTAGTTCAGGGTGAAAATTATTTTCCCCTCCAACTTTGTAAAAGCAAAACAAACTAAACTCTGATAAAGTACAGTCTAGTTGGAACTAAAGAAATATATTGTCATTCCGGAAGAATATAACACACAAAATCAAAATTATAGCATTATGGACTAGTTCATCAATAGTGTTGCATTCTCTTCTCTTTTTTTTTGGTTCAAAAATATTAAAATTTTATTATTTCTAATATCTACCAAATAGTTTCTGTTGCATTAGGTGACGTTTTAACTGTTGCAAAAATTAATTGAACCATACCGATATTTAAGAAAAGTTGAGATGATTGGGACAGTTTCAGAAAGTTTAATTTTGATTATATATAAGAGTAACTGAAAAATGTTAAATATTCTAGGGGTCAGTTTGTAATAACAGGAAGTTAGAGAAGTTAGTTGTTATACTTGGTTAGAGGTCATTTTCTATATAAGAACTAACAGACATGTACTCAGTACACAAGAAATGAAAATATTCTCTCTATTATCTCTCTATAACCTTCTTCTGACAATCGATTCCTACTCTTAGCATGTTGCAGTTGATAGTGTTCCACACTGAATCAGAGTTAGTTGACATTGTATTAGAGTAACGAACCTGAGAACGTTAGCTCCGACGAGATATTCCGGCGAAGTAGCTAGAATTTGGAAAAATTCACCGGCGATGAAGCACAATTCCGATCCGCCATGGCAGGAAACGAAGCACAATCATCATCTATTTCTTCAAGCAACAGATGCTCCAGGACTAGTTTTGTATCCAATTAAGGTCATAGGGCCGGAAAAACTATGCCTTGCGGAGTAAGCCAATGAAACTAGCACTTATGGGGAAAGCCAAATCTTGGATTTGTAGATGAAACATGTGTAAAAGACTCGTACAGAGGAGAATATGTGATGTGATCGTACTATCATGTATTGGAAGCAGTCTCAAATGAAATGATTCCAAGCACAGTATTTACACCTAATGCTAGGGGCATGGAGTGATTTTAAGGAAAAATTGATAGATGTAGTTTGACAAGGATATATCACCTCTGGACAGAAATTGCTAGTTTAAAACAAGGCACAAATTTTATAACTACCTACTATACAAAAATGTCAAACTTATGAAGTGAATTAGATGTGTTGGTGCCTCTACCATCTAGTGATTGTGTGGAATCGAGACCTTCAATGGAACATTTGTGACATCAGAGACTTCTGCAGTTTTTCACGGGCTTAAATGAAAGTTATAACAATATAAGAAGTAATGTTTTGCTTAAGAGACCAGTGATAATTGTGAATGAAGCATATGCTATAGTAACACAGGAAGAGTGTCAAAGGATACTGGGTGTAGTAGATACTAATAGAGATCCATCGACTATGCTCGCAGGAAAAGCCAAGGCTTTAAACCTACGAAAATTGGACTGATTTTTGAACATCGTGGTTACAAGGGTCATTTAAAAAAAAATTACTATAAAATTTTTGGTTAGGACTTTTGGACAAGCAAGGAGGAGGAGAATGCTTTACTAATATGGCAGTATTATGTCCTTATTGTCCAATGTTCCTTTAACTACTTGGATAGTATACTTAGGAGCAAATCACCATATTACTCATGATGAGCATATACTGAATAATGCTAAGCAAGTTGGAGGAAAAAGAGATAAAGGAGTTCAGTAGCCAACTGGAAACAAAGTAGAAATAATGCATATCAGGAATGCCATTATTTTAGGGACATATGCATAAAAGATGTACTGCATGTACCGGACTTCAAGTTTAATTTACTATCAGTGTCAAAACTTACTACAGACCTCATGCGTAGTGAAGTTCTTCCAATATTTTTGTGTGTTGCAGGGACTTTACAGTGGCAAGGTCTTGGAGATTAGTAGAGAGTCTGATGGTCTATACATACTAAGGGAGTATGCACAAGCAGCAGGAATAACAGTAGGTGGAGTAATGAAGGAAGAACAAACACAACTTTAGCATAACAAACTTGAAGGAAGAACAAACACAACATAGCATTACAAACTAGGAGATGCATCCTAGAGTTCTATACAACATATAATATCGCTGCAACAAAAAATAAGTACAGGGAAGTCAATAAGTTGTAGCATTTGTCCTCTAGCTAAACAAAGTAGATTAATGTTTCCTAATAGTGTAAGCAAATCTAAGGTAGCATTTCAACTTGTTCACTGGATATGTGGGGACCATATAAAACACCTAACTATGATAGAAAGCACTAACTGTGACTATTTCTTGATGACTTTACTAGATATACATGGATATGCTTAATACAATCTAAGTATGAAGTGTGTGTCGTATTGAAGAAATTCATTTCAATAATAAAGACACAGTTTGATGTGAATATCAAGACCTTGAGATCAGACAATGGCATAGAGTTCTTTAATGTCAATTGTAATGAATTGTTAGCTGCAAATGGTATTATACATCAAAGTAGTTGTCCATATACTCCTCAACAAATGGTATAGTTGAGAGAAATATGGGCATATTTTGGATGTTGCTAGGGCTCTGATCAAAGTGAGGTACCTCTCAAGTTCTGAGGTGAGTGTGTCAGGACTGCTGCATATTTGATCAACAGGCTAGCAACAAAAGTGGTGCAGTGCAAGACACCTTATGCAGTGCTATATGAGAAGATAGCTAGTCTGGACCATTTAAGGGTGTTTGGTTGCCAAAGTTATGCTTGTAATCCACCTAAGGGGGATAAGTTTGCTCCCAAACATAAACAGAGCAGTGTTTATTGGATACTCTAAGACATAAAAAGGGTACGGGTTGTATGACCTTGACATTCACAAAATATTTATCAGCAGGGATGTAAAATTTCAGGATTATTTCTTCCCTTTCAAACAAGCTTCTAGTGATGATGATGAAGCATTATTTTTACGGTTTGCAGTTGACCCATCTAATCCCAGCCTAAATTATACAACACCATTTCATCAACAGGGTGAGGAGGATAATCCTGACCACCTTTTGTGTAATACTCCGTAAATTTAAATTAGTTGTGGATGCATTAAATGAGTAGTAACCTGATGTTTTAACATGTGTAGTCCTATCGGGATGGGTATGGGTGGAAACCGTTGTTTTGGAATCAAGACCGAAAGTGAGGTTCATAAAATTCGATAGAATCGACTAAGTTTATGGGAGGTCCGTCTTATAGCCTTAGACAGTGCAAGGCCATGAAAATTCATAGCCTTAGATAGTGCAAGTCCATGAAAACTCACGGCCATAGACAATGCAAGGCCATAAAAACTCACTGCCATAGACAATGCAAGGCACTGTCCAGGGCATTAACCTCAACGACCCTGACAGTGCAAGGCACTGTAGTTTTGGCCACTGATGGCGCCTTGCACAGTTATTATGGTGCCTCAGATGATGCCACGGGCCAACGATGTTTATACGAGCTACTTTTATTTCCTCTTCAATTTTTGGGATTTATACACTTATTTAAACCCTACCTCGTCCCCCACACCTCAAACACGTAACTTTGCTCAAGAAAGGAGAGCTCTCAAGAACCCAACTTTCCCAAGGTCCCTCCATCATCCAAGGTAAGTTCTAATGATGATTCAAAGTTAATTTCAATTCTCCAACACCTTATTAACATGGGTAAATCCATCAAATCCTTAGATATTCGATCAAGACACCATTGTTGAGAAAAGAAACCCTAGAACTCGAATTCAAGAGGATTGAACTTCAAAAAGGTAACTCTACTACTCCCTAATCATTTATAGCTATGAATTGATGAGTTTTTGGGAGAACAATAGATGGGTTTAATAAGAGAATCATATGAATTGTGCTAGGGTTCTGGGTTGTTGACTTATGATTGCTGTAAGCATTTGGGTGATGAGAAATGGTGTTAGTTACATCTATTTGGGATTGTAGAATCACCTAGAAGTAGTAGAATAAGAACTTTGTGAAGAAAAGATCAATTACTCAGGGCTATGATGCTTTACGCCTATAAGGTGTTTGATAAAATGCCTAACTGACCAAAACATGACAATTAGTGCTCAAATTGGTTCCTCTTGATATATATTGACATAGATTATCGTTGAAAGAGGCGACGAACATTGTGATATGCTTAAAAGGACCAGAGTCAAGGTATGTGAGGTTAACTCTCTATGTTTGGGAATGTTAATGATTCTCCCTACACTACGTTTCTTTTACGACGTTACTAATTTCCTCAGAAATATATAGTTAAGCCTAGTTCCTTGAATAGTTTCTTAACTTTTATTCTCTAGCTTCATAACTCGTCCATGACTCTCATTCTGAACGTTGAGAGCTAAGTGCGTAATCATAAGACTTGGATTTTATGCCCATGAGTCTCAATCTAGATTACTCAACATGTCATAAATAGTTAAAGTTTAGTTTTCATAATTAGTTTATGAATACATGTCTCAGTCTAGTCCAGTATCATGTAACTCAGTATTTTAGTATCATGTATTACAGTACGATTCTCGTTCCTGAGTTTAAATCCCTGAATGTTGAACACCTGTATTTGGGCCTAAAGCCGTAGTTTATACTTTATGAATGTTTGGGCCTGAGGCCGTAGTTGATGCTTTATGCGTTTTTGGGCCTGCGGCCGTAGTTATATATACGTATACTTGGGCCTGAGGCCGTAGCTTGTGTACATATATATTGGGCCCGAGGCCGTAGTTTATTCAGATAAACAGGTGGTTCATTATTCAGAAGAGGAAGTATTCATATCCTTACTTTCTTTTCTTTGTTCAGTTCAGTTAACAATTATCAGTTATCATTTCAATTATCAATTATCAGTTATAATTTCAGTTTCTGTTTCAACTGTTATCATATTATTTATCAGTTCTCAGTTATTAGCTCAGTTTTAGTTTCATCATTTTTAGTTCTTTCTTTCAGTTGCTTTACATATCAGTGCAATTCAAATGTACTGACGTCCCTTTCCCCGAAGCCTGCATCTCATGATGCAGGTAATGATTTATAGGTTGACAATTAAGAGCGCTAGGAATCTCGTACCATCTATATTATGATCCCCAGTTCTTCCGGGGAATTATAACTACCTTACAGTCTTTAGTATTTTCAAACAATCAGTGTTTTCAGTACTTCATTAGAGGCTTCATAGACAAGAGTAACATTTAGACAAAGTCACATGCTTTTTATGTTAATCAATGTAGCCACATATATGTTTCATACTTATATTAGTGTTTCCGCAATTTATTTATATCATTCAGACTTTCAATATGTCAGCATGTGTTAGTTTATATCACATGTTGATTCAGTCAGCCAGATGGTTCGCTCGGTCACATATAGTCAGCCACCGGGTGTCGTGTTACGTCCAGGCTCAGGTTCGGGGCGTGACAAAGCTTGGTATTAGAGCCCTAGGTTCAAGTGTCCTAGGGAGTCAATGAAGCCGTGTCCAATGGAGTTTCCTTTATATGTGTGTGCCGGCCTTGCATATAAATGGGTAACTACCCAGACATTCAGGATTGTCTCATTTCTTTCTACTCTAGATCGTGCCACAAGCTTAGAGCAATAGGTAACCTTCTCTTCTTATCGAGTTTCAAACATATCGAATGCGCAAGCAACGGGCAGGAAAAATCCAAGGTCCTAGAGGATATGATCGCCTATTGGGGTATAATTATGGAGTACAAGTTGGTAACAAATGAGACTTGAGAGGATGTTGAAAGTGGGATACAATCGATAGTAGTATATATGAGAGCATAACCTTATTAGAAAGTACTAAAGCAGTTATCATATTTTATGGTTATCAGTTTACCTCAGTTACCAGTTATACAGTCTTTCACTTAGCTGATTTATGGTTATTCAGCATGCCAATTATCAATTATTCAGTTACCAGATCTCCAATTTTTAGTGTATCCAAATTTTGGTGACTTCTGAGTATATAGTGATGCCTATGGGTGAAAAAAGAAAATGTAAGCAACAGTGATTATAGAAAAATCTTCACATGTTTTAAGTCCAGACTAAGATTCAAGACTTGTCGGATGGTGTAGGAAGTGATTTATCAGACGATGGTATATTCTGAAGGACAAGTTTGTGTATGGTAGTGTATCCGTATGTGTTTTACCTCATAGAATAATTTTATTTTAATTCTCGAAAATGGAGTCACAGGTTGGATGATGGTAGTTTAGGTGTGACCCCACGAAGTAACAGGTTAAGAATTTAATCACAGCGAGCATGAAATAATCACCATAATTTTGGAAAAGAAGGAGCCTAAGGGCAAAATAAATAGGAGTCAAAAACATTTGTTATTACCAAAGATGTGTCATTCATACTATTCATGCATATGAATAAGAAAATATGATGTACGAAGTGAGAATCAAGAGCAGCCGACATTGAATTTCAGGAAATGATTTTAAGTTGTTCAAATATATTCAAATCAGAACGAGAAAGTACCACGTTAGTAAGTTACTATAAGAAGCAGCTATTATTGTGAGATAAAGGATATGTCAGTTTCCCTTTGGTTATGTGACTAGGTGTTTACCCGAATGTTTATAGTCTGGTAGGATTTTGAAGTGTATGGAAAGCTGGTGTTAGATATTCTAATTTCATTTAAGACGGATGAAATTTCACTAAGTGTGATCCATGTGCATAGTATAAAAGAAAGATAGTGTGCGATCGTAGAATAGGGTCGGATGATGAGGGAAGTTAGGAATAACCTTATACTTCACTTTTGTTATTCAAAGGAGAACAAGAAAACATGATGCTAGCAGGTGGTTAGTAAAAGGATAGTAAGTAAGTTTTGAGTAGATACAACATATTAGCAATTTCAGCAGAGCTAGTAGAGGTGCAATTTGATTTACTTAGTCATGTTAACACTAGTGAGTGGGTAACAGTTTGAAGCACCAAATGCGTGTTAGAACCCGAAGAGTTTACGTTAAGCCTGAAGTACAATGACAATGGAATCAGCTAGCAGTAAGAGAGCAAACTACGGAAGAATAGCCTTCAAGAATTATCGGAAAGAGTCTCCCCAGGATTGACGATGTGAGCAAAAGATTATGTTAAGTTGTACATTCAAGAGATCGTCCAATTGCACAAGACTCCATTGTCCATCATTTCAAATTCTGGTGCTCAATTTTACAACAAACTTTTAGAAGTCCTTTCAGAAAGGATTAGGCACAAGAGTAATCCTCAGCACAATTTTTCATCTTCATATAGATGGCAAGGAAGATCACACTATTCAGAAACTTGAGGATATGTCCTTGATTTTAAAGGTATTTGGGATGATCACATACCTCTCTTTGAGTTTGCTAATAATAACGACTACCATTGTAGTATTAAAATTGCACCGCACGAAGCTCTGTATGGGCGAAGGTGTAGATCGCCAATTGATATATTCGAAGTTGGCGAGGCAGAGTTGTTGGGACCGATTTGGTCTATCAGGTTGTGGAGGAAGTCAAGTTGATTCAATAGCATTTGAATACGGCTTAAAGTCGCCAAAAGTCCTATTCGGATGTACAGCATAGAGACCTAGAGTTTCAAGTTGATGATTGGGTGTTTCTGAATGTTTGCCTATGAAAGGTGTTATAAGATTTGGGAAGAAAGGAAAGCTCAGTTCCAGATATATCGAGCCGGATAGGATCCTACAAAGGATTGGACAAGTAGCTTATGAGGTAAAGTTGCCACCAGAATTGGCGCACCCAGTATTTCACGTGTCATGTTATAACATTCAAGTTCCAGTATTTAGATCTCATGTCACGACATTTATGTTTTCAGTATGCAGATCTCATGTTATAACATTCATGTCAGATCAGTATTCAAACATTCATGCCACTTTGATATTCATATATCCATGTTAGTTCAACATTCACGTATCCATGATTGACCAGTATTCACGTATATGTTTCATGTTATGCGTATTATAATACCTTGTGAGGCTTGTGTAGTGCTATGTTAGCTAGCAAGTGTTTTGGAGAAATATTGAAAATAACTAACCTTCTCATTCAGACCTTATATTATAATCTCCATGTCTTTCAGTATACAGTAAGTTTAGTAGCCATTCAGTTTAGTACCAATTCAGTTCAGTATCTTAGCAGTTCAGTAATCGTGTATTCATTCAATTTAGTATGAACATGTTCATGGTATTTCAATGTTCACATGTTTCCATCAGTCATATTTAAGGTCCAGAATTTGTCGTAGTTACAATCAGAACAATCATTCGAGGACGAATGATTCCAAGGGGGAGATAATGTAACACTCCGTAAATTTGAATTAGTTGTGGATGCATTAAATAAGTATAAACGTGTACTTTTTATCATGTGTAGTCCTATGGGATGAGTATGGGTAAAAACCGTTGATTGGGAATCAAGACCGCTAGTGAGGTGCATAAAATTCGATAGAATCAACTAAGTTTATAGGAGGCCCGTCTTATAGCCTTAGATAGTTCAAGGCCATGAAAATTCACAGTCTTAGATAGTGCAAGGCCATTAAAACTCACGGCCATAGACAATGCAAGGCCATAAAAACTCACAGCCATAGACAATGCAAGGCACTGTCCAGAGCATTAACCTCTGTACCCCTGACAGTGCAAGGCACTGTAGTGGCGCCTTGCACAGTTATTTTGGCAGCTCAGATGATGCCCTGCGCCGACGATGTTTATCCGAGCTACCTTTATTTCCACTTAAATTTTTTGGATGTGTACACTTATTTAAACCCTACCTCGTTCCCCAGACCTCAAACACGTAACTTTGCTCAAGAAAGGGAAGCTCTCAAGAACCCAAATTCCCCAAGTTCCGCCCATCATCCAAGGTAAGTTATGATGATGATTCTAAGTTAATTATAATTCTCCAACTCCTTAAAAGCATGGGTAAATCCATCAAATCCTTAGATATTCGATCGAGACACCATTGTTGAGAAAAGAAACCCTAAAACTCGAATTCAAGAGGATTGAACTTCAAAAAAGTAATTATTCTACTCTCTAATCATTTATAGCTATGAATTGATGAGTTTTTGAGAGAACATTAGATGAGTTTAATAAAGAGAATCATATGAACTGTGCTAGGATTCTAGGTTGTTGACTTATGATTATTGTAAGCATTTGGGTGATGAGAAATGGTGTTAGTTACATATATTTGGGATCGTATAATCACTTAGAAGTAGTAGAATGAGAACTTTATGAAGAAAAGGTCAATTACTGAGGGCTATGAGGCTTTACGCCCATAAGGTGTTTGATAAAATACCATGAGAATTAGTGCTGATATTGGATCTTCTTGATATATATTGACATAAATTATCGTTGAAAGAGGCGACGAACATTGTGATATGCTTAAAAGGACCAGAGTCAAGTTATGCGAGGCTAACTCTCTATGTTTGGGAATGTTAATGGTTCTCCCTACACAATGTTTCTTTTACAACGTTACTAATTGCCTCAAAAATATATAGTTAAGCCTAGTTCCTTGAATAGTTTCATAACTTTTATTCTCTAGATTCATAACTCGTCCATGACTTTCATTCCGAACATTGTGAGCTCAGTGCATAATCAATAAGACTTGGGTTTGATGCCCATGAGTCTTAATCTAGATTACTTAGCATGTCATGAACCGTTAAAGTTTCAGTTCATGAATATGTGTTTAAGTCTAGTCCAGTATCATGTAACTCAGTATGATTCAGTATTTTAGTATCATGTATTGCAGTACGATTCTCAGTTCCTGAGTTTAAATCCCTGAATGTTGAACACCTGTATTTAGGCATGAAGCCGTAGTTTATGCTTTATGCATGTTTGGGCCTGAGGCCGTAGTTATGGATATGTATACTTGGGCCTGAGGTCGTAGCTTGTGCACATATATATTGGGCCCGAGGCTGTAGTTTATTCAGATAAACAGGTGGTTTATTTTTCAAAAGTGGGAGTATTCATATCCTTACTTCCTTTTTTCAGTTTAGTTAACAATTATCAGTTATCATATCAATTATCAGTTAACAGTTATAATTTCAGTTTTGGTTTCAGCTGTTATCATATTAGTTATTAGTTCTTAGTTATTAGCTTAGTTTTAGTTTCATCATTTACAGTTCTTTCTTTTAGTTGCTTTACATATCAGTGCAATTCAAATGTACTGACGTCTATTTTTGCCCGTGGCCTGCATCTCACGATGCAGGTAATGATTTACAGGTTGACAATTCAGAGCGCTAGGAATCTCGTACCAGCTATTTGGTGATCCCCAGTTCTTTCGGGGAATTATAATTACCTTACAGTCTTCAGTATTTTCAGACAGTTAGTTTTTTTTTATACTTTATTAGAGGCTTTATAGACTAAAGTAAAAGTTAGACAGAGTCACATGCTTTTCATGTTAAGTAATGTAGCCACATATATGTTTCAGACTTATATTAGTGTTTTCGCATTTGATTTATATTATTCAGGCTTTCAGTATATCAACATGTGTTAGTTTATCTTCCGCATTTAGTATGTTATGATATCACATGTTGATTCAGTCAGCCAGTTGGTTCACTCGATCATATGTAGTCATACACCGGGTGCCGTCTTACGTCCAGGCCCAAGTTCGGGGCGTGACACTTTGATAGAAATTGGAGTTGTGATGCAGATCTTGAGTTCACTGAGCATCATCATGTTACTGAGGATCAGGAACCCACTGACTCTAAGGTGGAGGAATCTGCCTCTCCAACTCCAGCAAATGACCTCCCTATTAGTGCACCACAAGCCTCTGACATCCCTCAAACCACTAATAACACAAGACCTCTAGACAAACAAAACAACCAATTTGGCTTAAGGACTATGTTACCACCAAACTACTAGGAAAAAATATCTACCCCATGTCCAACCATTTTTTCTATAGTCACTTATCATCTGCCTATCAAGCATATCTTCAAGCCTTTTCTGGTTTAATTGAACCTACATCACACAAGAAAGCTGCAGCAGATCATAACTGGGTGAATACTATGTAACACGAGACTTATGCCTTAGAAGAAAATCATACATAGGAGATTGTAGACCTACCACCTAATTAGCAAGCTATTGGGTCCAAATCTGTGTATAAAATCTAGTACAAAGCCAATGGTAAATTTGACAGATTTAAGGCTAGGTTAGTAGCGAAGGGGTACACACATCATGAGGGCTTAGATTACCATAAAACATTTTCCATTGTAGCTAATATGGTAACTGTAAGAACTGTTATTGGTGTTGCAGCATCTAAAGGTTGGCCATTGTTTCAAATGGATGTAAATAATGCATATTTGCAAGAGGACTTATGTGAGGAAGTTTATATGAGGTTTCCCCAGGGATTTCATAGTCAAGGGGAGTCCAGAGTATGCTGACTGCTTAAATCCCTTTATGGCTTAAAGCAGGCCTCAAGAGAGTGGAATATTAAGCTAACGCATGCACTGCTGGAAGATGGCTTCATTCAAAGTTCTCATGACCATTCACTATTCACTAAGAGACATGGAACATATATTGTAATTCTGTTGGTGTACATAGATGATCTTCTAATATCAGGAAGTAGCAGTAGCTTGATACAGCGGGCAAAGGAGACCTTACACAGAAACTTTAAGATGAAGGACCTAGGAGAGCATAGATATTTCCTAAGAATTAAAGTAATGAGATCCAACAAAGACATTTTACTCGATTAGAGAAAATACGCATTGTAGTTGATCTCAGAAGTTGGTTTGAGTGCATGCAAGCCAGTCTTAGCACCAATGAAACAAAATCACAAACTTACCACAATAGACTATGATAAGCATGTTGGTAATGTCAATGATGCTGCAGGAAGCTGGTAGCTATTAGAAGTTAATTGGCTAGCTGGTGTACTTGACAATTACAAGGCCAGACATATATTTTGCAGTCCAAGTGTTGAGCCAGTTCATGCAACATCCCAAGGAATCACATATGGAAGCAGCATTGAGGATTGTCAAATATATTAAGGGAAGCCCAGGATTAGTAATTTTGTTGAAAAGTGGAAACACTAATAGTATCACAACATACTGTGACTCATATTGGGCAGCATGTCCAAACACTAGAAGATCAATTACAAGTTATGTGGTGAAATTAGGAGATTCTTTGTTGTCTTGAAAGACAAAGAAACAACAAAATGTTAGTAGAATTTCTGCAAAAGCAGAGTACAGAAGCATGACAGCGGTTGTGGCAGAGTTAATATAGATGAAAGGTTTACTGGAATAATTGGGAAACTAAGTAAAAGTACCTATACACCTACATTGTGACAGTAAGGCAGCCTTGCAGATTGCTGCAAATCCAATTTTCCATCAAAGAAAAAAGCACATAGAAATTGATTGCCACTTTGTACGAGAAAGGATCAAGAAAGGGATAATTACATCCTCACAAAGCAGCAAATGGCAGACTTGATGACAAAAGGTCTCGGAGTAGCTCAACACACACTTCTCTTAGGCAAACTTGGAGTGCTCGATGTCTTTCACCCTTCAGCTTGAGGAGGAGTGTTGTAATAGAGAAAATATTCTAGGGGTCAGCTTGTAATAACGTAAAGTTAGAGGATTTAGCTGTTATAGTTGGTTAGAGGTCGTTAACATTGTTCTATATAAGTACTAACAGACTTGTACTCAATACACAGGAAATGAAAATATTCTTTCTATTCTCTCTCTAGAACCTTCTTCTGATTATTGATTCCTACTCTTGCATGTTGCAATTTATAGTGTTCCACAATGAATCTGAGTTAGTTGGCAAAAAAAAAGTATGGTATAAATTTTTCTATTGCCAAACCGAACCATTGCACTTCTGATACGAATGCTTCATTTCAGTTGTTATGTCTTCATGAGCAACATATGGACTTTTTGATATGGCCGAACACTCCATAGACTGGAATTTCATGCTTCGGATGGTAGAATTAGACAATTCTGTTTTGAGGGAGGATATAATTTACTTATTTTTATTTCTACGAAGATTCAAAATGTCAAAAAGTCACAATTTAAACTGTAATATTAGAAGTTCGAATTTTACTGCAGCATGATTAAAACTTTAGAAAGGTAACCTGGACGGAAATCTTATTAAAAATTCTATCCTCAAATTATTACCTTTTTCCTTCATGAATAGCTTTCAAATATAGCATGTGAAAAAGGGTTCAGTAGAAAGTTAGTGAGAGAAAGTCCAACTTCTCTCTAGTTCCCACCATCAACAACTAAATGATTATTCCATCACCCAATCCAACAAAATCTTCAATCCCTCCTAACCTCAAGATATGGAAAACATCAACTCTACTACTGATCCTTTAATCTCCCCAAACATTTCGACACATAAACCCTCGTCTTCCTTCAAAATAATACTGCTCAGGAATTCCCAAGAAAAACTTATTTCAATTCCGATGTTGGCTATATTTTCTCCAATGGACATAGGAAGCACTGAGGAGCCTACAAACGCATTGAATAGAGAAAAAGAAGGAAAGTTACAAGTTAATTTATCATCAGAAGAACTTCAGCGGATCTACCACCCCTGGAGATACTATTTAATTATTAAGCTTCTTGATAAAAGGATCCATTATCAATACCTCAAAAAAAGGTGCAAGAAATGTGAAAAATTTCAAAATCCTTTCCACTAATCGATCTAGGTGCAGACTACTACATAGTTAAGTTTAACGTAGAGAAAAGTGTGGTAAAAGCAATACATCATGGTTCAGGGTTCATAAATGGTTATTACCTATCAATACAAAGGTTGACTCCAACTTTTGCAGCAAATGAGGCTAGACCCCTCATTTCAGTAGTTTGGGTTCGTGTAACTCACCTTCCAACGGAGTATGACAGCTTAGTCCTGCAAAAGATTGAAAATAAGATTGGTAGACTCCTTAAGATTGACTCCTGCACATCTGCCACACATAGGGGGAGAAATGCACGACTCTACGTAGAAGTACGGATGGATACACCAATCAAACCCTACATCCACATCGGCCTACACAAACAATTAGTTCAATACGAAGGTGAAAATTTTCTTTGCAAGAACTGTGGCAGACTAGGACACAAAATTCGTCATTGTCCTTACACTAAGCCATCATCCATCCAAACTGAAGCACTAGCTCAGACCAATAAAAAAGACAACACGCAGCCACATGCATTAGCACCGGAAGGTGAGGAATCGCAGACTGTCTCTTTCTTTAGAAAATGAAACAATCCTCCACGAGGCAGAGTTATACCAAGTTCAACGTAGAGTTAAGTTCAACATAACTGCTACATAGTTAAGTTCAACGCAGAGAAAAGTATGGTAAAAGCACTATATCATTGTTCATGGTTCATAAATGGTTATTACCTATCAATACAAAGGTTGACTCCAACTTTCGTAGCAAATAAGGCCAGACCCCTCATTTCAGTAGTTATGATTCGTCTAACTCACCTCCCAACGGAGTATGACATCTTAGTCCTGCAAAATATTGAAAATAAGATTGGTAGACTCCTTAAGATTGACTCCTGCACATCTGCCACACTTAGGGGGAGAAATACACGGCTCTGCATAGAGGTACCAATGGATACACCAGTCAAACCCTACATTCGCATCGGCCTGCACAAACAATTAATTCAATATGAAGGTGAAAATTTTCTGTGCAAGAACTGTGGCAGACTAGGACACAAATTCATTGTCCTTACACTAAGCCATCATCCATCCAAACTGAAGCACTAGCTCAGACCAATAAAAAAGACAACACACAGCCATATACATTAGCACCAGAAGGTGAGGAATGGCAGACTGTCTCTTTCTCAAGAAAACGAAACATTCCTCCACGAGGCAGAGTTATACCAAGTCGTGATGCTGAAGGTATTAATACTAAAATATTTAATGCAGAAACAATTAAGTACTTGAACACTCATAAACTTAAATATGTTAGTTGGGATCTCACTGATAAATCTGACATAGACAAGAAGAGATCTCAAACCCTCGTAAAAAGCTCAACACAAAATCATCTTCAAATTTCGAACAAGTTCAGTGAGTTACAGACCAAGACCACAATTTTAGATAATACCACTATAACAAAAGATGATTTTTTAAATGGCCAATGCATGCTCCCTGATATGGACTCGAGAAATAAAGCCAATAGCCACGTAGTCACCAACCATTCTCAATCAATAGATCCCTCTAAACACTCCATCTCAGACAATTATTCAAGTTATAATCCACACCAATCTACCTATCCCATTATTAACCGTACTAATTCAGAACATCTCCTTACTAACACCACCCGTAGAGGCCCGGATTTACTCAATCCTATAGATACTACTAACAAAGTTACCACTAATACTCTCCACGTGTCTCAGCTCAATGCATGCGAGAGCCAAATGGCTAATGACAAAAAACAGATGCCACTAGACAATCCTAGAAGATTTTGGCAAATCTTCTACGATATCCCAACCCTTTTGCATGCTAATAGACTCTATAAGTATTGTGTTACCTATACCTAATGGTACCACTCCTATCTCAACAAACAATTCCAATATATATCCAACAGTAAATCATGGTGAGAATTCCATTATCACTGAGGAGAAGAAATAGACTAATCCAAATTATGAGCCATTAGCAAAACCAAATAATGGACAATATTCCCATCCAAATGCCCAACCCTCCAATCTACTACACCTCCCTACCCACTCCACAAAATCATCAACCACTGTCTTGGATCAAAATGGGGCTCATGGGCCATGCAATCTCCTTTAATATGGAAATCAATGGATAGGAAACTGTGTTGATCATCCAAAACTCTCAACACCTACCACTACTAGTCTCGGAGGGGATGCATCTGGCCATGAACAACTATGTCAACAAGATGTGGATCAACAACATCCTTCACCCACTAACACCAATCCTAAACCCCAATCTGATCCAAGCCATGCATGCACACCGGAACCTCCCCCCACACCTCAATAATCAAATACCACAACTACCATCACTCAACATGCCATTCTTTACATCGAAAGAACTCACAATTCTCAGCCCTATTTTTGTACCATGGGTAGCTCAACCCTAGCAACCACAAAATACACCACATGAAAACATTCCAACTCTTATGTAAGTGAATGCCCCTCACAATATGAAAAATTAGGTACCAAATCAAGAGGCAGAGACAGCAAAAATAGAACCACACCTCCTAGAACTGAGAGTGGAATTTTCAAGCCTAAGCGAAGTAAAAGTACTACTGTTCAGGGAGATGCAGGACAAGAAGTTCATCTTAAGTTGTCCAATGGCACTGTACAAGTGCTCCCTGGACACCAAGCCACCCCATGACCCAACTGTAGGGACATGTAGTAATCCTAGTTCCTTGCCTCGGGAGAACCCCACCTCTCACACCGGAGGAAGGGAGGAATGTTACCAACCTATCCAAAATACTAATGAATAGACCTACTAGTATTATACTCTGGAATGTTCGTGTAAGGCCCCGGGAATATTTAGACTCTAAATACGCTGATTACTAGCCTAATGATATGAATGAGATATGTTTATTATCTTGATCGTAGTATGTGGTATTTTTCTAGGGGTATATCACCGAATAGTAAATTTTAGACTAATGTCTATGGAGAGCATAGGTGGCAGATTTAATGAATATGATTAGAATTACATTGAAGAATGAACGTCACGTTTCTCTAAGTTCCATTGGCAGCAAATGTAATCATCTATTGGTTGCCTTGCTAAAGTAGTTTATGTCCACTTTTACTAAGATGTGGATTTAAGTAATATCTACGTAGTCCACTAGCTAAAGGATCAAACTAAAGAGAATGGCATACGTTAATAAGCTCCTTGGTCCAAGCCGATGGGTTACATGACCAGCAACCCCAATAAGTGTAGGCAATTGGAGAAAAGGAGAAAAGAAAGAAATCCTTTTCTAAGGGTTGGAAACAGAAGCTTAAGGATAATGACGTACAACTTCTGTCAAGTTACACAGGTAACATCTCCCTATTGACACAATGCACTAGGTTTAATTCTTTATTTGTTCTTCCCCTATTTGTTCTTCAATTACCAAGTATATATGGAGATAAATATTCTTGTTGTAGACAAGAGTTAAGGTTTAAGTGTGTATTTGGGAAATTTTTGAAATAATAAACTAATAAGATTGAGATGAATTAACTCTTCTACAAAGAAATAGATGACATTCATAGTACATTGAAAAAAAACTGTTAGAAAAGCTAAGGTATTTGGTCATGATCTCTTGTACTGGTGGTTTTAGGATATTTTTGAGGAATTTGCTAAAGGACTAAACTTTGTTGAGAAAAAAAAAAGCATATACAAATATGATGGCCAGAGAAGTAAAGAATATTAATTTGTATGATTTTCCTTGTTAGGCACTGTAAGATGTTTTGAACCAGCAAAGGTTTTTTTGTCCCTTGCCCGTTAAAGATTTTTTCCTTAGCTCACTAATTATTCTATTTATCAGTATCGTGATTGTGACGGTTTCGAAATTGAATTGCTGGTAATCTTGAACTTACGATTGGACCGAAAGGCAAATTGAGGTGAGTTGAATTTTACTTTCCTAGTAGGGAATTCTATTAGAACCTTTGTGCTCCATATGTTAGATAAAGCTAAGTCATGTCTTCTCGTGATCCAATACTCAGTTCACTTATTCTTATCAGTACGACATTATATGTGACTTGAATACATGCTTATGTGTATTACTAATTTTTATGTGCCTAAATTTGTGATATTCACATTCAGCTAAGTATTCAGTTTCAACATTAATTCATGCATCAGTGTGATCGCATTCACTAGGGAGAAGTGGCCAACCTCCCCTAGGGTGACTGCTATGATGTCAAGGTTACCTACCTCACGCTCGCAGGTGCCGACTGTTTGTTGGGGAGATAGGACGACATTATCCCGTACGTGTTACCAGATGCTCACATATGCAGGGCCACTATGAGTAACAATTTTTAGCAAAGTTATGTCTTGAAATATATATAACTCAGTTTCTATTTTTGATACCAGTTATGTACTCAATTTTTACGTTAAGTTTCAGTTTCAGCTTTCTATTTAGCTTAAAGTTGCAGTTTCTAGCTTATTACTTGGTTGTAAAAAAAGTTTATATGATTTTTCCGTATATCCGTTTTCTTTCTTATTTTTCCCAGAAGGTCTCGCTCTACTTTTTTAGGAGGTACACTATGAGACTTACTGGGCATACTTTGGTGGTACTTAGCTCGTTTGGGCCTGCTACGTCGTGTAGTAGGTATTAAGGATGCAGGTGACGAGGCACGTGGCTAGAGGGGATATTCTAGATTCAGTTTACAGACTCTGTTGATTCATCCCGGCGGTAGCGGACCCTTTTCAGACTATTATTTATATCTTTTTTTTACGTTAATTTTATTTCCGGGGGATGCCCCTGTAGGCTATGTATTTTAATTTTTCTTTTCAGATTCTAGAGGCTCATGACTTGTTAGTGGGTCAGTATTAAAATATTTTGGGATTTATCCTTTATTTATTATTTTTATCAGTCACTTTAAGAATTGCAACTTGATTAGAATTAATATTTAAGCACGTTAGATTCTTTGCTATTGAACATGAAGTTTGATACAGATAGTACAGGGTTCACTCAACGAGTGGTAAGGGTTGAGTACCAATCACGTCCCACCCCAGTTTGGGGGCGTGACAAGTTGGTAACAGAGCAGCCAGGTTTAGGAAGTCCTAGGGAGTCATGAGTCGTGTCTAGTATAGCCTCAAATATGGGTATGTTCTGCACCATACTTATATTTGGGAGGCTGCAGGGCATGTTAGGAATTATTTTATTTGATTCCCATATCGTGCATTAGAGCTAAACGTTTCAGAATTCTGACACTCATTTACCTCTCATTTCATCGAACAAGATCTACTTCATCCCCTAGTGCTAACAATGTTGGGATACCAGCTGCTAATCATCAAGAAGCAGCACCAGAGGTGCAGGCCGCACCAATAGCACCAACTACAGTTAGAGGACGTGGCAGAGGTAGAGGTAGAGGTCAAAATGCTAGGGGTAGAGGTGGAAATGCCAACGGTAATCAAGATCGTGGTAGGGCCACTATACAGGCACAAGCTTCACCTCAGCGGGTTGTTAATGATCAGGTTGAAATCATACCCCCTCCCAACCCGCTCAGGGCAAATCAACCACATTAGTAGGATGATCAAATTGACAGAATTTTGGACTTCCTAGAGTCCCTAGCCCCTCCGACTAGTGGTGGGGATTCACCCGTTCATGCTCCTCCTCAAGACCCTCATGATTCAGATGTAGAGGTTATAGGAGATGATTTTCAAGCTCCGAGGTACCACCACTAGTTGTCCTTGCAAATATTGCGCAGCTAGTGCAGTTACCGGCAAGAAGAATTGATCCACATGCCTTTATGAGATTAAAACTTCCTACTTATAGTGGTACATATAAACCAAATGAGCCAATGTTATTTTTGGAAAAGATAGAGGAAATGTTTGTTTCTTTGGGTTGTCTTGAAACACAAGTCACAGAGTTGATTGGGTTTCGATTGAAGGGTGCAGTAGGACAATGGTAGAGAGGTTACAAGAAGGCCAGAAATTCTACATTACCGCCACTTACTTGGCCACAATTCAAAGAAGCTTTCATACCCAAGTTTTTGCCTAGCAGTCAGATGGATGAGCTCCAATGTTAGTTCGAACATCTTAAACAGGGTACCATGTTAGTGACTAAATGTGAGATGGAATTTAAAAATTTGGCAGAGTATGCACCTAATTTGATACCGACAAAGAGAGAAAAAGTGAGAAGGTTCATTGAAGGCTTGAATCCACATATGGCAAAAGATATAACCTTACATCAGGATGACAAGACTTATCTTCAGGTTGTCAATATCGCTACGCGTAAGGAGGCTTTTGATAAAATCGCCAAGGAAGTTGGAGATAACATCGAGAAGGCTAGAACAACAGGTAGTTATAGTGGATTTTTCAGTTGGGGGTAAGAACATGAATCATTCAGCTCACATTCAATCAACAGCTCACTCATCTCCTTATCCAGCTCCACTCAGACATGGCCAGCAGAGTAAGGGTCAAGCCCCTCAGGGGCAAAGTTCAACTAGTCAGGTCCAACCTCGATTCTCCTATCCTATATGTCCTTAGTGCAGCAAAAGACATCCAAGGAAATGCCTTTTGGGTCAGAAAGGTTGTTTCCACTACCACGATCCGGGTCATATTAACAGAGACTTTCCACGACTTGGACAAGCTCCGAGGGAAGCTCCAACTACTCAGGCAGCATCCACGGGTAATTCTATAGTTGCACCTCCTCCAGTTCGAGTACCTCATACTCAAACTGGGCGTGGTGCCAATAGAGGTGGAGCTTAAGGAGGAGGCGAACCAGCCAGATTCTATGCAATTCTAGACAAGCAGAATGCTAAGGCATCTAACAGAGTTCTTATAGGTATTATCTCAGTTTGTGGTCGCAATGCTTATGTATTAGTTGATCCTGGTTCAACTTTCTCCTATGTGTCTCCTTATTTTGTGTTGAGTTTCGAAAACCACCAGAAATATTAGAGGTTCCATTTGAAGTTTCCACATCTATAGGGAAATCTGTTAAAGTTGAGTATATATTCAGAACTTTGCATGATCACAGTTCAGGGCCGAGAAACATTAGACGATTTGAACTTGTTAGATATGGTATACTTTGACATCATAGCTAGCATGGACTGGTTATCTTCTTGTCATGCTACAGTTGATTGCCACGTGAAGACAGTTAAATTCTCATTTATTGGGGAAGATCCAGTCATAATTAGAGGTGAAGTGGGTACGCCTGTGGGTAAGTTTATTTCTTACCTTAAGGCTAGAAAACTACTGAGCAGCGGGTGTTTGGCGTATCTAGCACCTGTGCAGGATATGAAAGTCGACTCTCTGTAACATACCACACCTTTTGAGAAATAATGAGCCTAGACCGAAAAATAAATAAATAAATAAATAAATAAATCGAGGTAAAAAATCGAGGTTAAAAAAATTGAGGGCTCAATCGAGGTCAAAACCAAGGGTCCAAAAGGGTGGGTCCTCTCGAAGATGAAAATCGAGGATTCTCCCGAGGTCTTAAATCGAGGGTCCAATCGAGGTCGATTCCGAGGTCTCAAACCGAGGACGAAATTGAGGTCGATTCTGAGACCTCAGACCGAGGAGGGAATTGAGGTCGATTCTGAGACCAGTATCAAGGTCCAAATCGAGGCCAATATCGAGGTCCAAATCGAGGTCCAAATCGTGGCCAACATCGAGTTCCAAATCAAGGATAATATCGAGGTCCAAATCGAGGCCAATATCGAGGTCCAAAATTGAGGCCAAAACCGAGGCCAATACCGAGCCCAAAATCGAGGTCATTTTCGAGGTATTATGGACACCAACTTCATGCCGAGGGCAGAACCGAGACCCTGTAAGTTGATAACCTTTTAATAATGATTGGATAAGTATTAACCTTTATGGAATAAGTGTTTCACCTTTATCAAGTGGATGGAGTAATCTGTTGAGAGACTTCCTAAGTACCACGTGGCATGTGACAATGCTTTGCTCAAATTGAAGATTAGTGGAGTCTTGGTAAAGGACAAATTCTTTCAATATATATATATATATATATAT
>MCJB01050461.1:0-20323 GCA_002018475.1 Nicotiana obtusifolia
TAATGCTTTATGAAGCGACGAGTTAAGTCCCGTCAACCATTCAAAATTTATCCGAGACCCCCGGGACTTTATCTGAACATGAACACATATCCTATAACCTTACCTAAACTTGTTCCAACCATTGGAACGCTAAAATAAACATCGTATTATCAGGTTTGTATTAGATTTGAGCCTAAGGACTCTAAAGATTTTTAAATCGTTCTTTTGATCCAAACCTGACCAAACCATGTCCGAATGGCCTGAAATTTTGAACACAAGTCTTAAATTACATAATGAATCTACAGCAACTTTCGGAATTCCGTTCCGACTTCCGGATCAAAATTTCACCTCTCAACCGTAAATTCGAACTTCGCCAATTCAAGCCTAGTTTTGTTCGGGGTCTCCAAAACATATTCCGGTCACTCTCCTAAGTCATAAATCTTCTCCCGAAGCTAACCGAGTCATCGGAATTTACATCCGAACCTTCTAACTCATAAGTCAACCTGCGGTTGACTTTTACGACTTAAGCTTTCTTAAAAGAGACCAAGTGTCTCATTTCCTACCGATTTACTTCGAGTGCAACTTACTCGACTTGATTTCACATAATATAATTAACGAAATAAAACGGGGCATAAAATGGGTCATCACAGCCGTGAAAGGGTCTGCCTGCTGTACTTCCTAATGACTGGTCGGAAGATGAATATGGGCCAGTTGATACGCTACCAGATGGTGCAGGTGAGAACAAGCAAGAGAATTGATAGATTGTCCTTCGGTATCATGCTGACTTAGTACCTGAGAAAAGAAAATGTGGAGGAGGAGTGAGATTTTGATGTAGTCATTCCGCCACCTCTCTGACTGACGGACATCACCAGCATCCGGGCAAAGGAGGAGAGTGCTATGTCCTCACTTGCAGGTGTTGAGCGCAATGCTCGAGATGACAGCTTTATGGCCATTTATACGGGATGATGGACTTGCAGCTTAGGGTTGGAGGGAGGCCGGCCACTACGGACGAGAGGGCCGACTTGGATGAGCGTTTTCCATTCAATGCTCGCGCCAAACATTTGGTTGGGCTTGGTGATGGCCAGAGACTCCCAGAGGATGAGGATGTCAACACGTCGGAGTGCTCTGAGGCCAAGCCAGAGCAGTCCGAGGAGGAGGAGGATGATGATGTTGATGAAGGAGTAGAGGATGAAGAGCGAACAGCTGCAGATGGGGCCTTCAACAACGAGGGCGATGAGGATAATTGATCAGGGAGTTTTCCTTATCACCTCACTTGTTTTTATTGATTGATATATGCACAAAAGACATTGCATGAATTAAGTGTGGGGTGGGGAAGGCTACCCTTCCTTAAAACAAGAAATAATTAGTTTATCTAATATTTACAAGTCACAGAGAATATAGAATCCCCCACCCCACACTTAATTCATGCAATGTCCTCAGTGCATATATCAAGAGGTCACGGGTTCGAGCCGTGGAAACAGTCTCTTGCATAAATGCAAGGTAAGGCTGCGTACAATAGACCCTTATGGTCCGACCTTTCCCCGGACCCCGCGCATAGCGAGAGCTTAGTGCACCGGGCTGTCTTTTTTTTTTTTTTAGCTTCTTTTTTTCTATTTCAGCATAGCATAAAAAAAATTGGTATAGTATTCTAGCTTTAGTCTTTAGTTTTTAGGATTGCTTTAGTAGTTAATCTTTTAAAAAAAAATATACACAGAAAAAAAAAAACAAAAAAAATATATATTGAACTTTTCCCGATGATGGATCTCCTAAGCAGTTTTCTTGAGGGACTAAAGTCTAACCAAAAACAAAAAAAAAAATTGAAAAACAGAAAAATCCAAAAATATATCATTTTATTATTTTAGGTAGTAATAATCCCTCGTGGTTTTTCTTTGTGTTTCGGTTCTTTTCCACGGGATGTAGTTGAATCGTGTAGTAGTTTTTTTATCTTTAGAGTGGAGTAGGATTTAGGGAATAAAAGGATGGGAAAAATGAGATTTGCTAGGCATCTTTGACTAGTTTGATAGTAGCATATTTAGGCTTTAGCATGTGTAGTACCTTTCCTATGTTTTGAAGTTGCTTATGATGCCTTGTTGAGTTAGATAGCAAGTCTATTGACGCCTATGTCTCGTTTTCTTGGCTCGTGTTCACTTTGTGCTTAATGCTTAATATTTCATGGCTACGTGAATACTTGCAATTGTTAGAGAATCGAAATGGAACCGTCCTTAGTGACTCATGTGCCATGTGTGGTGAGAAATTGTATAGTCAGTGTCATTGCATTAGAGTCTAGGCCTTGTCCGGCATGTGAGTTGAAGCGAGATTTTAGGTTTTGCTCGGTTTGAAAAATGATTTTAGGCTTTCTTTGATCTTTTTGAGCTTAACGCTTACCACAAATAAAAATTATTCCTAGCCCATTTTGAGCCTATAAACTTTTATTTGGCAACCACATTCCAAGCCTATACCCCTTTGTTCTTAATTGTCATTGTTTTAATATTTTTTCCTCTTAAAGCACTTTAATTGTAAAATGAGCGCTAAAAGAAGTAAGGAGGGAACACTTGGGTGGCTTTTGAGTGAAACCAATGAAAGAAAGAAGGGTGCACTTGTATTGTAAGGATTACACCACTAGCAGGAAGGGTAGAGAAAAAAAAAAGTTATGGTTGAAAAGATAGAAAAAAAAAATGTAGAAAAGGAAAATAAGCAAATATTGTCCTTGCTAGTGGGTATGAATTAAAGTAGTGCATAAAGAAAGAGGAAATACTTTGGCGGTGATATAGTTTGTGAAATTGCAGTTGGGTTGAAGAAAGATGCGCTTAAAGTTAATTTTGTGACGTGTTAAAGTACTTAGGAGGGTTAGTCACTATTCCTAAATTTATCCTACCTGTCCTTTAGCCTCCATTACAACCATAAAAAGTCCTAATTGATTTTAGATCGAGCAAGCCTACATTAGTAGAGGTTTACATAATGGGCAAGCCTATGGTACTTAAAGCATGCATGTGACTTCTTTGTGAGAGTGAGGAATTTCTTTGATTTATCTGAGTCCTTAAAATATATATGAATATTTGATTCAAGTGTGTGGATTCGACTTACTCTTTTGTTCTTGTTGTGAAGGCACATGATTTCGCGAGGGATAGGTGACGTTATTGGATTTCTCTATGACGTTAAGTGTTTAAGTCATGAATGCATTATGATACTAAGTGGGTTTGGGAGGCTAGGATTGTTATAAACATGCTGCCTTGTGTTGAATAAATTTTTGAAGTATGGCATAAAGTAAAGGAAAATGTGTGTTGAAGGCATATTCTAAAGTTTAATTGTTGTTATCAACCATAGTCATAGGTATGGTGTGTTTCGGATGTGCTAAAAGAAAATAAAGTGTTCTAAGTTAATGTGAATTGGTGGTTGACTCGAGAACGAGCAACGTTTAAGTGTGTGGTGGTGATGTTCGACCAAAATGCTATACTTTTAGTACATTACTCGCTCTATATTTTGTTGGTTTAGTGATTAATTGTGCAACATTTGAGCTAAATTGTGTTGTTTTTTGTGCAGGAGCATCGGAAGAAAGAGTCGAATGAAAGTTCCATAAAAGGAGGACAAAAATGCAAGAAAAGAGCACAAACGCATCAAGTACCCAAACCGTGCTACAGACCAAGTAAAGCAAGCTCTATAGCCTGCATGATCGTGCTACAGACCAAGTAAAGCCAGTTCTATAGCCAGCTTGACCGCGCTACAGGCCAGGCGTAGCCAGCTCTGTAGCCAGGCTGACCGCGCTATAAGCCTGGCCTCACGAGATCTATAGCCCGGTAATTAAAAGTTGCGGGTTAAGAAACTCCAACACGGATTTGGACTGAGAGATTTCGGCCCTAACATATAAATACTCCCCAAACGAGTTGAGGGAGGGAGGGACACTATTTTGGAGAAGAAAAAGGCTATAGAGCACTGGGGAGCAAAAATCAAACGAGTTTTCCCTCCGATTATCTCCTTACTTTGTAGTTTAATGTCTTTAAATATCATGATGATTGTTGATACATTTATGAGTAGCTAAACTTTCTAATCTAGGATTTGATGGAACCTATTGGAGGATAATTTTCTACACGTTTAATATAGATTTGCCTTTGATTTTTCTCTACTTGTTCAACTATATTTTCATGGTTGTTGATTGAAGAGCTCTCAATTAACTATGCCTATTTAGTGTGTATATTGCTCTCAAGAGAATACACATTTAGGTAGTTGAACAACACCACTCCTAACGTATTTGAGAGATCAATACGGATGGTATAAAGGCAAAATTAGAGATAACGAAATCTTGGTGCGATCATAGTAAGCGTTAAATTAGTGTCAGTTAGTGTAGTTCGAGAAAATACGTCTAGTAAATTGTGGTAGTTGCTCGAGAGAGAACTACGACACCCAAAGTACTCACGATCGGTAGAGAATACTTAGGCAAATTTATAAGAAACGTGGCGGGGGAGATTCCGACAATAGGGAAAATCATAACCCTAGACTTTTCCAAATCTTGTCCACAATATTTGCTCTGTTAGTTATAAATTAATGCATTTTGATTACTTTGATCTTAGTTAGTAAACAAATCGTTATTTAATATTTCTGAAGGTTGATAACTTGAATTCGTGCAAAACTAGTGGTTGTAATTAGTAAGTTAATTCCATGTGGGATTCGACTCCGAACTTGTAAACCGGATTATATTTCCAACAATCGCTAGACCTCTTAGGAGGCATAGTTGGGCGTGATCAGTCCAGTTGTACTTCTTGGTCCAAAGCTTCCAATTGTGACAAAGCTTTAACCTTCCTTTCTTCCAGATTACCAAAGACTTCTTTGTTCCATTTTTTAAATCTTCTTTCAGCAACTTCAGTCTTTTTGCCAGGATTTCATCAGCTCTGCCTTGTACATGGTAAGAATTCCACCAATTATCCACCAACTCGGTGAAATTCTTATGTTCCAGCCACATGTCTTTAAATTTGATATAGCCTTTTCCCTTAGTCCAATCACCACACTCCAATAATATAGGATAGTGATCTGAGGTCACCCTGGGCAGTAACCTTTGTTTTATAAGTTTAAACTACTCATCCCAACTTTCTGAAAATGGAAACCTATCTATTCTGGAAGCACTTTGATTATTCTCCCCTCTGAACCAAGTGAAGGAGCCTCCATGAAGTGGTGGATCTAGCAATGATAGCTCATTAATGATTTTGGAAAATTCCCTCATAGCTCTGTAGTTTCTAGCATTACCTTTCTTCTCTTCTTCAAATCTGAGAGCATTGAAGTCCCCTCCAATTACCCAAGGTTGTAAGGTCAAACCATAAATTGCAGCCAATTCTTTCCACAACTCTCTTCTCACCTTCCTGTCACTAGGTGCACAGACCCCTGTGAAAGTGCACTGAAAACCAGAGTTTTCCTCTTGCAAGAAAGTAGTAATAGAATGATGTCCCACATATTTGTCCATGCAACTCCATCTACTTTTATCCCAATACACCACAATTCCCCCACTATTGCCTTGAGCCTCCAATTCTACCCATTCACTCCATAGACCCCCCTATACTTGCATTATATCATCTTGCCCGAGACCACTCAATTTTGTTTCAGATAGAAAATAACGTCCGCGTTCCATCTCCTTAAAAGCAAATCAAACCATTTTCTTTTCCCACTATCATTCATACCCCTAACATTCCAACAAATAATTCTCAGCTTCATTTTGAATAGATAGAACCCTCCTATCCTTACCTCTGCCACCATTTTCCCCACCAACACTGGACTCCCCTTTAAATTTAACCCCAAACTCTAATAGCTTCTTTTCTCTTTCACACTTTTTTTCCAGGAGAAGCAATTTTGCTATCAGAAGAAGAATCACATTTCTTTGGCCTTCCATTTTTCAATTCGTAGCAATAGCTCCAGCAATTTTTCTTTCTGTTGAATTCACTCACAATTGCTTGCTGATTCTAGTCATGAGTCGTTTTACCCATCTGGATGCTTCAATCTGGTTTAATCTCTCTTGCATGTTTAAGTTCTCCCTTTCATGCCATGTAAGCATTACTATCTCTTGGGCTGTTGTGATTTCCATCTCATCTTCACTTGTAATGTGAAGGTGAAATTCTTGTGGGACTTCCTCGAATCATTATCTGAACACCCCCCTAGCATGCTCTCCATCTCCCTATCCGAATTGTAAATTGTATCTTCTCTGCTCGAATCGTTTTCCAGATATCCATCTGCTTCTTTTGCCATTTCAATAGCCCATAGACTCTCATTTGTATCTTCTTGTGACTGTACGTCCTCCAAATCCTTCTCCGGGAAATTATCTTCTCTTTGTTTGCCTCTACTTCGACAAGCAGTGGGTCAAAGGAATTTGACAGTTTTGGATCTCCAGATGCATAAGTATGCTGAGAAATAATACATGGGTCGGCCACTTTTGGTCTATAAAAGACTTTTTGGCCCATTTTTGGTTTAAAACCCCTTCCTTTATTTGCATCTTTTGGGCCTCCCTTCAAAGATTTGTTATTGAAAGCCTTTTGCCCAAAATCTCTCCCAGAATTCTTTGTTTTAGAATTAGTGGAGGGCCTAGGGTTACAAAAGGACATCTGACCCTTTCCTTTAAGTGACACGTCACCTCTCCCTAAACTCAAATTTAGGTTATTAAATATCCTTGGCATGCTTATGTCACGCGTATCCACTCCCTGTACTTCTTTCATCTTGGAACTCGACGGCGCCAAGTTCATCTCATTAATGCGACTGTTCGAGTTCTGGGCCAAATTTCAACGGTCACTCTCCTTTCTCCGATCACCTTCTCTGTTGCTTTTCTGATTACATTCTTCCACCCACAAACCAGATTCTACCCATAGAGGTATTCTGAAGATAAGATCCTGCACAATCAATTCCACCGTTGCCGGAAAAGGTGTATCGTAACTTTTCACACATATTCTCACCCATTTCAGATGGTGCCTAGTTCTTGTATCTTCATCAATACCCAGAACACCTCCAAAATGATCACCAACCAATTTGAAGATATTCTCCGACCATATACTACCTCTGTTTCATTTTATAACATGATGTTTGACTAAAAGGGGTTTCCGAAAGAAAAACGACTTTTGACACATAAGCTAACCAACATATATATAAGATATAGGGTGTTTGACTGGAAATGGAGTTTAAAAATGAATTAACTCTTTACACATAAGCTCTATAATGTGTGAGTGTATGGGTGTGTAACATACTAAAAATAATCTTAGGATCTTGTGGTTTCAAACATGTCATGCCATACCAACAACAGAGTGTCACTAAGCGTAAAGTGGGAATATTAAGCAATTTCAAAATATAGAGAGGTGTAAATATTTTTGGAACAAACTTAAAAGAAGAGAGTGTCACATAAAATGGAAGAAGGGTGTAATAATCATAATAAAAGCTTTTCACAATCAGAGGCTAGTAAATCTTTTCTCTTGTAATAAAGAGAGCCTATGACATCAAAAACATTTAAGTAACTAAAGGCTAGAACTGGAAAGAAAGCCTTATTGTTCATGGCTTCTTGTTCAACAACCGTGACACACTTGTTATAATCATATAGTCATGAAGCCACATGGTTGAGCCTCACAACTACATTGAAAAGACCATAGGCAAAGCAGCAGAGGACCTGAGGGAAAACTGTTGATCAAGAACACAACTGGTAATGGTAATAGGATCTAGTACTAGTTGAATGTTTGGGTGGGAAATTCTGGTAAAGAAATTTTCTTGCATATTTTGGATAACAAAGGGGGAGACCATAGACAAGATGGATGTCAAGACAATTGATGCTTCCTTGCAGAGGACATAAATCTATAATAAATTTTGGTAATGGAGAGAAAGTATAATGGAGAAGATCATCCACGAAGAGCTTCTCAGTAAAGTGATACCACGATTGAAATATCAATGGTAGCGTTTAGGTCTATACTAAGGAAGATGGATGCTAGGAAGGAGTTGTGGAATGTCCATCATATGGTTGATTTTTAAGAGAAATCATCAAGGGCTCAAAGTACATTCTAGAGGTCAAAAGACTTCTTGTGTTTCATTTGTAATTTTAGTGTAGAATAGACAGTCCATACTGTACTACTTGAATCTTTTTGGAGATTTGAAGTGAGCACGTACAGTAAAATCAGCAGCCTGGCGTCATATTAATAAATTATGTTGACTTATCAAAATAACTCATTGTCTTGTACAAACTTTAGCATCTACTGTATTAAGGACATCAGACGCTTTCTCATAAGTCCAATTGTTGTATCGATAGCCAACATGATTGTTATCTTGACCTCAAAAAACAACAAAAATGATATGTCATCTTTACCCTTACCCACCTGACAGTGTAAAGAGTATGCAGATGACAAGACCAAACTTGGTTATTTTCTAAAAGGCTGATCTCATCTTGTTTTATGAAGCCACTTGTAAAATAAAGGATGACAATAAACTGCAGAATAGGCAAGAGTTACCATCAAGCACTAACATACTGAGTGGTATGACCTCTGCCAAGTTAAAGCACAGCAAAAAAGGAGTAGCAACAGGATACATGTTAAAATGAAAGGGATCATACATGGAGAACGTAGAACAGAGGTTTCTTCTTACCGTGACAAGTTCTTGAATGAGTCGAGGAGACAAACCAGCATCTAGTAACTCCTCCTGCAATGTTCGTTTCGTCATATTGTAAAGCCCGGACCATTTAAGCATCTCTTCCACAGTCTCAAATACTGGCCGCGACTCAAAACTTTTATAATACTTCAAGAAACTATCCACAGTGCCCTACAAACAAATTTCCATGTCACAACATCACAAGAAGCTCAAGGACTTTCTGCGGAATGCAAATGACTTGACAATTAGCTGGAACTTAACCAAGAATCTTCTTAAACTGTATACCATGCTCATGCAGTCAAAGATCGAGTGGAAGGACTCCATCAAGAAAAAAAGTTGAAATTGTAAACGCTATGATAAAACGTGGAATGAACCATAATGAAGGAAGCAACATCGTAAACAGTGTGATTCCCTCATGGCTTATAGTGTGTCTACAATGTTCATATATATATATATATATATATATATATATTCTTTTCAAAGCACTACGTCCAATCTATGAACGTAATAGTGGTGGAGCCGGGAGGTAGAGGGCAACGGCCAGCTACGCCCTAGTTTTTCTATAACTATCAACACTACCCTAAAAATTTTAGTAAAATTTTCCTTAACTCCATATTCGACAGTGACGCATACCGCCCTTCTCAAGAATGTGGCTCCGCCACTAAGTGTATAATATAGCACTGCATTATGATAAGGAAATCGATAGAACGCAAAAAAAACTGTGTACATTGTTACCAGGACAAACCAAGGGCACAACACATGGTCCTAAATGCCAAAAGCACAACATTCACAATCAAATATAAATATGATATGCATAGAAATCTGTACCAACTAACAAAGCCTCGGTCCCTTTAATTAACTACCTTGTTTGCTCTTAAATACCTAAATCGCAAGTTGCTCCTTAGATCCCACTACTAACTTACAGAAAAATAGAGCTATACTAACTATATTCTCCTAATCTTTTGCCCACTGCCTCAGTTTTTCACTATAGCATTAACTAAAAAATCTTGTTTTTCATTATATTTCCACAAATTTTTAGTTAATAAGAAAATGAAAAAAGGAGCTGTTGGCATGTTCCTCAATTGCTAGTGAAGTTGGAGTACCTCAACGAAGGTCCTCATGCGAAACAGGGAGAAGCCATAACGAAAGAAAAACAAGATGGAATTGGCGAAGGACACAAGGCTTCGGAATATAGGGAGCTTCGATTGGGATGTGAAGGTTTTGAAAACGAACTTGCGTCCATCCCAAATGCCAAATGAGGAATCAGATTCCGAAGGTCGGACAGAGAGATTTAGATATTTAGTGTAATTCAAAGCGTGGTAGTTCTTGGGGTGAAGAATGGAGGCACCGGCCTCGAATGTCTCGCCGGAAATAGTCACCGTTGCCATGCGCCCTCCGACAGCATCGTGCCGCTCGAAGATTCTGATTGTGCCGATTCCGGAGTTTGAATAGCTCCGCAGGAAGTGCGCCACGGAGGAGCCGCCGATTCCGCTGCCGATAATGCAGACAGTCGGAGATGATTCCGTGGAGATGAGTACAAGTGATAAAACCACAATATTAATGGCTGACTGGAGATTCTTCATCATTTCGTTGCTTACTTGATATGTTATTAATTAATGGAGCTTCTTATAGCCTCCTTGTTTAAGCTTCAAAAATAAGAGATAAAAGTGCTTTTTTTTCAAAAATATTTTTAGCGAAGTTTGACTAATTAAACTTTTGAATACCAATTAATATTTGATAAAGCTTTATTTCTAAATATATTTTTTAAAAGTATTTTTTTTAAAAAAATATTTTTAGAAAAAATATACTTTTTTGTGTTTCTCAAAAACTATTTATGCTTCTAATTAAAATAGTTTTTTATTTTTTTAAAAGCTTAGCTATACACCTTAGCTTTAGGAAAAAAAATATTTTTGACCCAAAAAGAAAAATTTTGGTCAAACATACTATTCCTTAGTGACTAGTTGCTGCGAAAGGTTTTAGTACCTCATAGTTGTATGTGAAAATTTAAAGATAAGTCATACACACACAATACTTAATTATATGAAAGAACTAGTAAACTAATTCGCATAGAAAGACCTTGCTAATTTATAGAATAATATATTTTTTAAATTTTAAGAATTAAAAATAACCAAAAAAGTAAGTTCTTGCATAAACTAAAATATTGAATAATAACTCTTGATCAATCCACTTTGCTCGAAATAAAATTTATTACAAAAATGATCTCTATTAACAGTTGTGAAAATAAAGTTTTTCATTTAGGAATTCATAGTTCCTGATAACTGTTACTTAAATGTCAATGATTTCTTTTAGCCTTATAATAAGATTTAACTGCAATTGACTTTTGTTTTACTTACTGCAAAAGAGTTATATTAGTGTGATATTGAGTAAGATGTTTATGCAAATTTTATTGCAACAAAAATATTTATTTATCGAGAAAACAACATGTTGAGCCTAGTCTCAATATATTGGTTACTATACCATCATCAAAAGTAATTTTTTAGTGAAGAGAACTTGGGACTATTTGAAACATCAAACTGTCAAATTATAATCAGTCAGAACTAACGACAAAAATGAACATTTATCGCGAAAAACTAAAAAAAAAATATTTACAATAAAGTTTATAGTTATAACATTCTAGCAAACAAAACTATACAACATGAATCAAGCATATGGCACTGGCAATTTTTTTTCAAGGCACCTTATACTTATAGAATTGATTGGTGTCTAATTTATTGTTAGCTTATTTGTGTCATAGTATATTGAAGGAATATAGTGCATGACAGTTGAAACGCTTATCAAGATAGCCTTGAATCATCCAAACTCTCTTCGTTCTAATTTAAGTACAAAGAAAAATAGGAGATTATCTTAAAGCCCAACTGTTCAAGGACCGAAAGAAATTTCAAGGTTCCCCAAATCTAATTAGAGATATCTATAACAATCATCAAACCAATTGAACTCCCACAATGCTACATAGTTCTTGAGTTTTTTCATCATTTTAATGTCGATATCGAGAAAATAGAATAATGGTATTAGTTATAGTCTTCTTTGTTATGATTGCTCAGCATTTGACATTTCGACATATCCCCTCACAAACTTATTTGAGCCCAGAAATCCAACTCCTAAAATTAAATGACAATAAGAGCATGATTGATCAGAAACAACAGAAAGAAACAAGAAATATCATGATATTTTATTGGAATCCACACGCATAATAGATTAAATATTAAAGAAATGATTAACTGGTAGTTGTAATCAATGCAAAGAAGCCTAAGCCGAAATAAAACACGCTAATATATGGATGAACCTTGACATCTTTTCCTTAACACATTTATAATACATAGACATAGATAACTATAGAGGCGGCTGAGAAATAAATTTTACCGTTGCTGATAATTATCAGCATTTAGCAAGAAATTGATTCTCAAAATGGTAATATAATAATAACAACAAAGAGAATCAGTGAAAAATATTTTTCTCCTGTGGTCTTCCTGCAAAAGATATAATCAACAATGAGAAATAGTAAAAAATATTTTTCTCATAATGCAGAAAAATCACATAATACACCCGTAAAAACTAAAATTGACGAATCAAGATAGTGGAAGAGCAAAATTTCAGGAAGTTAGTTGAGTTAGTTGGTCACATCAACATCTCCAATTTTGAGTTAAAAGTTAGTTAGTTGAAAATGAATTGTATCAATTCTCCAGATATTTCAAGTCTGATTATTAAAAATACATCGTATATGTATTCCTATACATGGATTGAGTATTAGTAAAACCTCTCTTCATTTCCCCTCCAATTCTTTCTTCCTCAGTATTTCACCATTTATGCAATGCTCGAGCTCTGCTCCTACTCAACATTTGCTTTGTGGAAGTCCTCTAAGTTTCTGAAAGTTGTATAAGTCTTCTAATACTTCTCAACGTCCTACTTTCTAGTTTTGGTAATTCTAGTATATTGGCAAAAGGAGTATCAGTATCCCAAACATTTTTAAAAATATGTTGGATTTCTAAAGCAAGTTCCTGCATGTATTCATGTATTTAAAATTAGTATTTTTAAAATAATTTTTGAAAGCTTACTTTCATACATATATTAAGAGATTTTTTCGATTAAACTGATGCAATTAAATTATCCATATTGAGAATACGTGCCTAATATCATTTCATGGTTTTGATTTTAGATTTTAAGTTGTACTTCAAAACAAATCTATGATTATGCATGAATCATTTCCATTTTATAAAAGTGTTCAAATATTTAAGGGAAAGAAAAAAAAAACATGCTTTGCTTATGTTTCAATTTCAGAGTTACTCTCTATTTTTTTCTCAATGCAATTCTCGAATTCATCACTATAGAAAAGCAATATCAGCTAGATCGCGTAGCAAGTAAACCATAACCTCATCAATCAACTAAATAAATTATTTTGATATAGACTTGATAAATAAAATTATCATCAATTCAACTGTTAAGTCTCATAGTGAGCTTCATTATGTGAAAGTCATGTTATTATATTCGAACTTTGAAATTAAAATATCTGCATTGAAATATCGATAAGCATAAAGGAATGATTAGCTCCAATAGATAAAATATTTGACAAATAGACTATGCAAATGGGAAAATAATATATCAAGCGGCTAGTGATACGGAGGCAGTAGAATTAGCTTCTTATCGGTTACAGGCTTTAGTAGTTTTCTGGTATGATAGTTAGGAGAGATCCAGGGGCCCTAACGCTCTTCCACCTGTGTGGAGGAATTTTTTGAGGCCTTTCTTCGTCACTATTTGCCAGTTGAGATACGACGAGCTAGAGCGGATAAGTTCTTGAACCTTCGACAGGGTAATATGAGTGTGCGAGAGCATAGTACGCAGTTTGATTCTTTAGCAAGGTATGCTCCCCATATGGTGGCCGAGATGAGCGATAGGGTGCACCTGTTCGTGAACGGGTTGGGACCACATCTGATAAATGAGTGCACGACAGCCTCCTTGGTAAAGGGCGTGGGCCCGGACACTAGAGGATCGTAAGCGCCAGCAAAGGGCAGACAGGGAGTAGGATAAGGGCCAGCATAAGAGGGCGAGTTTTGCAGGGTATTCTGGTGACTTCAGAGGTAGTATCGGGCCCTAGTCTTCAAGGAGTTTGGCGCCACCTGTAGCTAGTGCTCCTCCACATTTTCATAGGCCTCGGTATGATCGATTTACTTATTCTGGTTTAGGTCAGAGTTCAGACGAGACCCCCAACACCTCGTTGTGATCAGTGCGACAAGGCCCACTTTGGACTGCGCCGTCGGGGTTCCAATGTGTGCTATTCTTGCGGACAGCCTGGCCATATGATGCTGGATTGTCCTAACAGAGGAGGTGGTGGTATGGCTCAGCCGACTGGATCCGTGTTTGGTTCTTCCTCATCAGTTCGACCTCTAGCACGGGGTTTTCAGCAGTCGATAGGTCGTGGTAGAGGTAGAGGTGCAGTGCCGAGTTCGGGTGGTACTCAAAATCGAACATATGCTCTAGTAGGTCGACAGGATCTCGAATCATTTTCGGATGTTGTTACAGGTATATTGTCTGTGTTTTCTTATGATGTATATGCATTAATTGATCCGGGATCTACATTATCATATGTTACACCCTTTGTGGCTAATAAGTTTGGTGTCAAACCTAAATTAATAAGTACACCACTTGCGGTATCTACTCCGATAGGAGAATCTGTGATTGCTAGAAGGGTATATAGAGGTTGCACAGTGATGATTTGTAGTTTTCAAACCTCGGCAAATTTATTTGAGTTAGAAAATGGTTGATTTCGATGTGATAATGGGAATGGACTAGTTAGCCTCATGCTATGCAAATGTTGATTGTCGTACGAAGATGGTTAGGTTTCAGTTTCCTGGTGAACCCGTCATCGAATGGAAGGGGAACATTGCTATGCCGAAAGGTAGGTTTATTTCCTATCTTTAGGCAAGGAAGATGATTTCAAAAGGTTACATTTATCATCTCGTTCGCATTAGGGATGTGGAGGCGAAGCCACCTACTCTTCAATCAATCCCCGTGGTCAATAAATTTCCAGATGTTTTCCTAAATGAACTCCCAGGTCTTCTTCCTGAAAGGGAGATTGAGTTTAGCATTGATGTGTTGCCTGACACTCAACCGATCTCTATCCCTCCATACAGGATGGCCCTGCAGAGTTGCGAGAGTTGAAGGTGCAGTTGAATGACTTGCTGGATAAGGGATTCATTAGGCCTAACACTTCACCTTGGGGTGTGTAAGAAAGAAGAGTCATGAAGGATATGTATCGATTATCTACAGTTGAATAAGTTTAATGTAAAGAACAAATATCCACTTCCAAGGATTGACGACCTAAGGATATTCCAAAGACGGCCTTCCGGACAAGATATGGGCACTTTGAGTTCTTGGTGATGTCGTTCGGGCTAACAAATTCCCCAGCAGCTTTTATGGATCTCATGAATAGTGTATTCAGGCCCTATCTTGATGTGTTCGTGATCATATTCATTGATGAAATTCTGGTGTATTCTTGTTCAGAGACGGAATATACGGGCCACTTGCAGATAGTATTACAGACCCTTCAGGATTGTAAGTTATATGCTAAGTTCTCCAAATGTGAATTCTGGCTAAACTCAGTAGCATTCCTTGGTCATGTGATATCTGACGAGGGTATTAGTGTCGACACTCAGAAGGTTGATGCAGTTTAGAATTGGCCAAGACCTACAACACCGTCAGGAGTCCGCAACTTCCTGGGGCTAGCAGGATATTATAGGCGGTTTGTAGAAGGGTTTTCCTCTATGTCAGCACCATTGACTAAGTTAACACAGAAAGCTACCAAGTTCCAGTGGTCTGACGCTTGTGAACATAGTTTTCAGGAGCTAAAGAATCGATTGACTTCCGTGCCAGTGCTTACTCTCCCAGAAGGAACAAAAGGTTATTGGGTATATTGTGATACCTCAAGTATAGGTTTGGGGTGCGTATTGATGCAACGTGGGAAGGTGATTGCTTATGCATCAAGACAATTGAAGAAGCATGAAAATAATTACCCGACTCATGATTTGGAATTGGCTGCAGTAATATATGCTTTGAAGATTTGGCGGCACTACTTATACGGTATCCATGTTGACATCTACACATATCACAAAAGTTTACAATACATCTTCAAGCAGAAGGAGTTGAATATGAGGCAGCATAGATGGCTTGAATTACTGAAAGACTACGATGTCGAGATATTGTACCATCACGGTAAAGCCAATGTTGTGGCAGACACTCTCAGTCATAAGTCAATGGGAAGCTTAGTACACATTGAGGCAGGTAGACAGGGGTTGACTAAAGAGCTTCATCAGCTAGCTAATATGAGAATCAGATTGTTAGACTCTGATGACGGAGGTGTTACTGTACATAATACATTAGTATCATCTTTGGTAGCCAAGGTAAAAGCACGGCAATATGAAGATCCTACCTTAGTACGATTGAGAAAGAGCGTTCAGCAGTGTAAAATTACGGCTTTCGAGATCGAAGGAGATGGGGCACTAAGATACCAGGGCCGATTATGTGTGCCTAATGTGGTAGGGTTGTGAGAGAAAATTATGATTGAGATTCATCAGATATTCCCTCCATCCCGGCTCGACAAATATGTATCATGATGTTATGGAGCAGTATTGGTGGGATAACATAAAGAAGTCTATTGCAAAATTTGTAGCCCAGTGCCCTAATTGTCAACAAGTAAAGATTGAGCATCAAAAATTTGGTGGATTGATTCAGAATATAGAGATTCCGACTTGGAAATGGGAGGTGATTAATATGGACTTCATTATTGGATTACCTTGCCCTTATCATAAGTTTGACTCCATCTGGGAGATAGTTGATCGACTTACAAAATGTGCCCATTTTCTGCCAGTTAAGACAACTTACACAGCTGAAGATTATCAAGGAGATTGTTAGGCTTCATGGTGTGCCTTTATCTATTATATCAGACCAATAAGCTCAATTTACAGCTAACTTTTGGAGTTCTTTTCAGAAGGGTTTAGGCACACATATGAATCTCAGCACGGCATTCCATCCGCAGACTGACGGACAGGCTGAACGTACTATTCAAACACTTGAAGATATGCTACGAGCACGTGTTCTAGATTTCAAGGGGAACTGGGATGACCATCTGGCACTCATAGAATTCGCCTACGATAATAGCTATCATTCCAGTATTAAAATGGCCCCGTACAAGGCACTGTACGGGAGGAGATGTAGATCACCAGTTGGATGGTTTGAAATCGGTGAAACCGAATTATATGGGCCAGATTTGATTCACCAAGCCATTGAGAAGGTGAAAGTGATACAAGAATGACTAAAGACGGCACAAAGCAGGCAAAAGTCTTATTCCAATGTCCGACGTCGTGTCCTGGAATTTGAGGTTGGTGATTAGGTTTTCCTGAGGATCTCGCCGATGAAAGGTGTTATGCGTTTTGGAAAGAAAGGTAAACTAAGTTCGCCGTATATCGGGCCGTACAAAATTCTTTGACGAATTAGACAGGTTGCTTATGAGTTAGAATTTCCATCCGAATTGGAATTTGTCCACCCGGTATTCCATGTATCTATGTTGAGGAAATGTATTGGAGACCCTTCTCGAGTCGTCCCTATCAAAGGTGTACAAGTAACAAAGGATCTATCATATGAAGAAATGCTAGTGGCTATATTAGATCGACAAGTCTGTGATGTGTCGGGTAATTTCGGTACATTTTGATATTACTTGCTTAGAGTTTAACTTGTTTTATGTGAAAATTCTACCGATACTTATGTAATTTTAGTGTATTTGCAGAACATCAAGTGTAAGGATCCAAAAGCACGAAAAAGAGCTCAAAAAGCCAACTGAAGACAAGAAAAGAGATCAACAGCATCGCAGATGTGAATATGCGGTCGCAAACAGCACATGCGGACCGCATATTTCACAAACAAATCGCAAACAAGGACAGAACTCTGGGCACTTCTTCATGTCAATAATGAGGTCGCATATGCGACTGCAAAACAAGAATGCGAATCGCAAACTTGTACTGTGAAATCGCAAACGCAAGCAGAGTTTTTGGGTGAAAATCGGGGTGAAGAATGCGATTGCATTTCACGATCGCATAATCAACATGCGAACCGCAAAACCATAATGCGATGAAGGCAAAACTCTTGGGTTACATATGCGACAGTTGAGGAAGATTTGCGGTCCACATTTCTGTTTTGCGACAGAAATGCGGTCCGCATTATTAACACCAGGGGCAAATTAGTCCAGAGCTCGCCTCGGGTTTTGGGCCTTTATAAATAGGTTTAATAGGGTTTTGTGGGAGAGATCTTGTCATAATTGAGAGTACAAAGTACGGGCAATTAACTAGTTTGAATTCTTGGAAGCTTTTGGGATCAATTACCTTCTATTTTTTAAGATGATGACAATTACTATTCTTTCTTATTCAATTTTCAGCATGAGTAGCTAAGCCCAAACGCTAAGGTTGTGAACCCTAGAAGGGTATAATGTTGTTGAGATTTTGATATTGAATATGAATTTAACGGAAGATTGATATTTATATACTTCTTATTCTTCAAACAATTGTTAGTGGTTGCAAATATTAACGAACGCCAATTAATTCTATCTTTGCTTGGGAAAGTGGGATAGAATTTTGTAGAAGTAGATAACAAAGACTCAAGGCTTTAAACCTTGTTTAATAAAATCGCTTAGGAATAAGTGGGTTTTAATTTGGCATTAATTGATTGTTCTTAATCACAACTCTTTTGTATTTGGAAAAATCATAAAGAGGATATATTATCCAACTATTGAAAAATATTGGGTAGTAAATTAGGCATCAATTGCATATCAAGAAAGTTTTCCGTTGGAAATATTCAATATTAATATCAAGAGCATTATACTACATTAAGGGGGACACAACCTTGGTTTCTTTAAATCATATTATTTACATTCACAATATTACAATCAGTTCTCGCTTATCCTCACGTTCAATATTCCTTTTTATTATAATTACTTGAGAGAATTACGACTTAGTCGAGTATTACACTAATTAGATAAACGTTTCACACCTATTCCCTGTGGGATTCGACCCTAAACTTGTTGGGTTATTATATTTGACACCGACCGCTTACACTATTCTTAAGGTGTAATTTGAGCTTATCAAATTTTGGCGCTGTTGCCGGGGAATACGGTTCTGAAATTACTAATTAGGGTATACTTTACTTTACGTCTAATTCTACTCTATTACACGTTGTTTGTTGTGTTTGGTGTAGACAAGGAGATATGTCAGACCATGAAGATGATGTGGAGATACAGGAGGAAAGAAATCCTTTTGCAGACATTGAGGAGTATATTGAGGATACAAACGCGATTGTACCTCCTGCTATTGATGCTGCTATCTTCAAAATGGAACATGGATTAATTCTGATGCTGAAAGCAGAGGGATTTTTCATAAATTCCACTGATAATGATCCAACACAGCACCTCAGAAATTTCTTAGGTGTTTGTGCGATGCATAAGCAGAATCATGTCTCCGACGATGCCTTGAGGTTGAGATGCTTTAAGTATTCTCTAGTTGAGGATGCGAGGAAATGGCTTCAGAATCTTCCTCCAAATTCTATACGTTCATGGCCTGAACTTGTCCGAGCTTTCTTATCAAAATGGTTTCCACAAAGCAAGAAATCCGAGCTCAGAGACAAGATTTTCTTCTTTAAGCAACTACCTGGCGAACAGTTACATGAAGCGTGGGATCGCTTCAAATTATACTTGGAGAGGTCTCCAAACCATGGTTTTCCAGATTCCATCTTGTTGGAAAAATTTTACATGGGTTTGGATCCTATGAACCAATCAATAGCGAAGAATGCAGCTGCTGGATCTTTTATGGACAAAACCTTCGCTAGGGTGACTCAGATCTTAGATAGAATGGCAAAACACAACCGAGCTTGGCACTCTGAAGATTCCACAGGCGGAATTGCAATTGGCTCTCCCTTCTATGAACAATTTGATCAAGGAAAATCAAGAACGAGACCAAGTGATTGCAGAACTTGCCACAAATGTCAATGTATTGACAAAGCTTTTCATGAAGAATCAGATGAAGAAAGTAAATGTGGTTGAGAATGTGCAGCCGGTACAAAATGATGATTATGAAGAGGCAAATTATGTTAATAATTCTCAAGGAGGGTACCAAAGGCAGCAGTACCAAGGTCAAGGCTCTCAAAATCAATGGAGACCAAACCCGCAAGGGCAAGGTCACCATCAATGGTGAAACGACCAAGGTGGCTCTAACCAAGGAAACTGGAACAGCAATAACAATTTTTCAAATTGAAGTTCCAACCCTTATGTTCCTCCAAAGGGTCAGTATTCGAATCAAGGATCCTCTAGTGAGTCTAAATTGGAGAGCATGCTTGAAAGGATACTACAAAACCAAGAAAAATCTGATAATTCCATGAAGAACATGACTGAGTTGGTTGGCTCTCACACTGCGGCGATTCAAAAACTGGAATTGCAAATGAGAGATCTTTCTCGTGAGCAATATCCACAGCAGAAGGGAACACTCTCTAGTGATACGATTGCAAATCCAAAGGGAAGTGGGAGTGGCCCAACTTCCCATATCATGGCTATCACTACCAGGAGTGGTAAGATATTGCAAGGAAAGAATGAGCAACTTGAAAAAGGAGTCGACGTTGAAGAACCTAATGTGGCTGAAGTAAAGAAAACTCCAGAGGTTGTGCAAAACAGAGATGAGACCCGAGAAGGGATGAAGGAAAAGGCAGG
>MCJB01050461.1:24659-56191 GCA_002018475.1 Nicotiana obtusifolia
AAAAGAGAACACAAAAGAGAACGAACAGCGATAGACATTATCGGGGAAAAATTGAATTTCAAGCTTACCAAACATCGAGGTACTGATTAAAAGTTGTCCTAAATCCTCCACTCTTCTTCCTAGGTTTGTTTGGTTACCCACTAAACTACTACCTTTGCTATATTTTAAATTTTAATTTTGCAAGTTAGGTTTGGTGGTTCAATGTAGTTGTTTGAACTTTGAGGGGGATGAAGGCAGGAATCTAGGGTTGTAATTCTTGGGGGATGAACATACTTGTGTATCTAAGGGTATTTGCGGTCCACAAAATCAAAATGTGGACCGCAATTCGACCGCATCTCTAAACCCTAGATATCTGAGGAAGACGATAAATGCGGTGCCTTTGCAATTGCATAATGGCTATGCTGACCGCAAAGGCACAACAAACAGGGTCAGAACATTTTGATTGGCACCAGCAATTTCTGCGGTAAGTTTGCGATCGCATATCTCACTTTGTGGTGGATATGCGATCGCATTTGTGTTCAGCAACCATGCCTGTGCACAAGAACACTCTGCGATGGATATACGATTCGCATAGTGGTTATGCGATTCGCATATTCCGCCGCAGACTGAAAGCTGGCTTGGTACATCTGAGAATGCGACGAGTTTGCGGTTCGCATAGTGGATATGCGGCTGCAAACCACGCCGCATTTCTGTAAGTCTTTGTTGATTCTTCCTATTTTTCTTTTCTCTACTGATGAGAATGTCACTTACATCGTACCCTTATGCAGATATGGCAGCTAAAAAGCACTCCTCAAAGAGAAGACCATCATCTGCTCCTACCACAGCACAGCCCAAACGTGTAAGAGTGGAAGCAAATTTGCCAAGCACCTCCCAGTCTGATGAGGAGGAACGCTTGCCTGAAGTTGATCTGGTGGCTGAGGCCAGAAGGAAACGCGGTGATGACCTTCAGCTTCGATTCGGGGTCGAAGGTTCCAGGAAGTTATTTAGGGAGGGGCTAACAAAAAGGAAAATCTTAGGGGAGAAAAAGTTGAGTTTGAATGGATTACAGGAACAGTACCCTCATATTCTCGACAACATCAAAACGAGAAAATGGGAGTACTTCACTAAGGACCCTAAAGAATAGAATGAGTCAATGGTCCGGGAATTCTATGCATCTTACGGAGCTTCAAGAACGGGGTACCATAGACGCAACAGAATATTCACTGGCATCGTGCACGTTCGGGGAAAGAGTGTGTTCTCTGACAGCGAGCATATTAATGAACTCTACTTCCCCGATTGGGAATCAGGCACAGCTGAGTACGATGCCAAGTACTCCAACAGAGAAAACGAACGTGGATGGATAGCGTCCGTGATTGCCAAGGGGACTCCTGCCTGGATTAACCCTGGAAAGAAAATCTATAAAGAGGACCTCACAAGGGAGGGAAAATTTTGGCTAAACTTCGTCACCTCCCATTTAATACCTTCTAGAAACGAAACAGATATCAGCATTGAGAAAGCACTTCTCATTGCGTATATTATGGCCGGTATTAAAATTGATGTGGGGAGTCTCATTTTCTAGGAAATTAGCATCCGGGAAACGCAGCGTGCCACATCACTTCCCTTTCCGAGTTTTGTCACAACCCTTTGCCAAATGGTGAATGTTCCTTTCTTACCACAAGCTGACAAAATCGGAAAGTCAACGAGGGATATCGATATCACTCGTACCAGTGATTCTGCTGCCCCAACAGAGACCCCAATCCAGGACATTGACTCCCAAAATCTCCTATCTCCCAAAGATCCAGAAGCCTCCACTACTGCTGCAGAGACTGCACCCCCATCCACCACGGGTCCATCCTCTTCAACAATGCCAGCCCTTTCAAGACTTGGTCTAATTGCACATCACGCCAATGCCAAAGTGGACCAACTCTTGAAAACCCTTCCCCACCTAATCAACACAGGCCCTGACTCCTATTCAAACGTCAGTGACCACTTTCCAACAACAACAAACATTGTTCGGAGATCGTTTGCACCAACTTGAGTCTAGGGTTGAACAGATAGAAAAAGGTGAAGTTAGGGGTTTACCCCAGCTGAGGGAGGAAGTAAAATCCATGAAGACCGAACTCAAGAAAATGCAAAATTTGGAGTTCGACATAGCATCTCTCCTCCCCAAAGAGGGTGACCAGAGTGCAGACACCGCTGCACCAGACTTGGGCTTGGACTTTGATGTGCTGGGTAATTTCGGCACATTTTGATATTACTTGTTTAAAGTTTGACTTGTTTTACTTGCAAATTATCATGATACTTATGTAATTTTAGTGTATTTGCAGTATATCGAGTGTAAGGACTCAGAAGTACGGAAAAGAGTTCAAAAAGCCAGCTAAAGACAAGAAAAGAAGTAAGAGCATCGCATATGCGAGTATGCGATTGCAAATAGAAAATGCGAATCGCATATTCCACAAGCAGATCGCAGACAAAGACAGAACTCTAGGCCAATCTTCATGACAAGAATGCGATCGCAAACAGGAGTGCGGTCCGTGAAATGACAAGGTGAAATCGCAAACACAAACAGATTTCTGGGTGAAAATCAGAGTGGAGAATGCGATCGCATAATCAACATGCGAACCGCGAATCAAAACGCGATGAGAGCAAAATTTTCTGGTGGAGTTTGCGACGGGCGATGATGATTTGCGGTCCACATTTCTGTTCTGCGACAAAAATGCGATCCGCATTTTTACCACAGGGGCAAATCAGACCGAAATTCGCCTCGGGTTTTGGGCCTCTATAAATAAGTTTTATAGGGTTTTGTGAAAGTCTTCTTGTCAGATTTTAGAGTACAAAGTACAGTAGAACCTCTATAAATTAATAATGTTAGGACCATGAAATTTTATTAATTTAGCGAGGTATTAATTAATCGCGTAAATTAATAATTATTAATTTATAGAGTATGTAGTTTATATATCTACAATGTGAATATGTATGAAATACATAAATTTAATTAATAAGTATTAATCATGCATATTAATTAAATTCATGTATTTTCATTGATAAATGTTTAGTATTTCATATATATCTCAAGTTAAATGTATAAATCCACTCAGCTATTAATGTAGTTACATGTACTAACATTAACTAAGTTACTATATAAAGAGAGTTACTACATACAACTCTACAAATCAAAAGAAAAAATGGCTTCTCATCTCAAAGGTATAAAAAAATCAACCATGACAGATGGTATGCGTAGAGAATTATGTGAGTACAAATAATAAAATCCAGCATGCACTCAAAAGCAATTGCAATAGTGGGTGTTAGAGAAGTTTAATTTGCAAGTTAGTCAAGCTACAATATCAAATACAATCAATAGGTCAGCAGAGTATCTATCAATTTCTAACATTCCGAAAGATGATGCCAAAAGACATAAAGCTGCCAAATTTTTAGAATTAGAGAAGGCTCTGTACGAGTGGTTTGTTCATAACCAAGAGCGCGTTAATATGAGTGGGGAACTAATTGTAACAAAGGGAAAAGAGTTTCTAAAAAATATGTATCCCATTGATACTCCTGATTTTCATTTTTCTCAAGGTTGGCTAGAGCGCTTCAAATCAAGACACGGCATCAAGACATATCGTCGTCTTGGAGAAAGTGATTTGGTTAATATGGAGGTGGTGGAGAACAATTTAAAATCCATAAGAGAGAAACTTAATCAGTTTGCTATGGAAGATGTTTTCAATATGGATGAAACTGGATTGTTCTACAGGCTACAACCAGATCGTTCTCTTGCAACAAAGCAACTTGAAGGTAAGAAACAAGATAAGGAAAGACTTACAATTGTTATTTGCTGTAATGAGGATGGTTCTGAGAAAATTACTTTATGGATAATTGGGAAGCACACAAAACCACGTTATTTCAAGAATGTGAATTTGGGTAGCATGGATTGTGAATATCGTGCCAACAAAAGAGCATAGATGACTGGGATTTTATTCCAAGAATACGTTCAACAACTTGATGCAAAAATGGATGGTAGAAAAATTCTTTTAATTGTTAATAACTGTCCTGCTCATCCAAAAAATATTGAAGGTTTGAGAAATATTGAATTTTTTTTTGCCACCTAACACAACATCAAAGATTCAGCCTTGTGATGCAGGGATCATACGAGCTTTTAAGATGCATTATCGGCGACGGTTTTATCGAAATATTTTGGAGGGTTTTGAAATTGGAAACTCGAATCCAGAAAAGATTAATGTTTTAGAAGCAATGAATCTTGCAATCTCGGCATGGAAAATAGATGTCCACTCAAGTACTATTGCAAATTGTTTCAGGCATTGTAAACTCCGATTGCCAGATGGTGAATCCTCAAAAAATCAAGAACAAATGGACAATGACAGCTTACAACAATTGCAGAATCTAATCAATGGATTGAATTATCGTCATGCAATGAATGTTGAAGATGTTTTGAACTATCCGGGAGAAAATGACACAAGTTTGGAGTTGCATACGGATGAACAAATAATTGAGAGTGTTATGGAAAGCAACAAAGAAGATGAAGTGGAAGACGATAGTGTGGAATTAGAACAAGTTTCACGCAAAGATGCTTTGAAAGCAGCAATCACCTTACATCACTTTCTTTTACAATATGAGAACTCTACACCAGATTTTCTTAATGCTCTAATTTTAGAGATGAGATTCAAGGTGGTGATATTAATTTTAAAAAGAAACAAGTAACATTAGATTCATATTTTCAGAAATCTTCTTAGATTAGTTATGAATTATATGAAAAATATTTTTACAGATCATGAATTATTAATTTATATGTCAAATGGGACCTATATGAATTTATTTTTTCGTATTATCTTATAAATTTAGCGAATTATTAATTTACCACGTTGGTCCCGACTAGGGACCTGAGAAAATTATTATTTTAGCGAGATTATTAATTTATCGAGTATTAATTTAACGAGGTTCTACTGTACTTTCTGTCTTGCACTACTACTCCATTCTTGTGTTTCTTTCTTTTTTCATGTTGCTTTTTTCTTTCTCTCTATTCCACACTTTTATTACTTTTTGTTTTGTTGAATACAAATATGTAATTTGAACACTATTTCTTCTAATTTAAACTACTATTTAAGTTAATAATTAAATACCTTTTCAAAATGAAATTAATCGAAAACTCTCTTGTTAAAGATTGAAGTTAAATGATATTTTAGGTTTGATGCTTCTTCTTCTTCTTTTTGGGAAAGATTCCTTCATAACTCCAAATCAGTTTTGTCTTCTCTCAAAATTTATTTTCTGCGTTCTTAATTTCCTCATTATTTTACATAAATTTACCTGATAGTAATTCGAGTTTCGTTGTTCCATTAAGATGGGGTGTCACATTGCAAGATATAACCTTAACCCAAAAATTTCTTGTAAAAAAAGTTAACCAAAATATTAAACAGATATAAGGTGGTTTAAAGATCCGAAATACATTTAACTGCTCAACATCTTTATGTATTTTCCCTATTGAAAAATTCATTATTCTCCTGAACTTTAATAAAAATTAAATAGAACACCAATTTTAGAAAATCAAATATTTTTCATGAAAAAATAAATGATCTTCAAGAACACAAATACAAATTGAAATTCTTGAACTAGTGAAAAATAATTGAAACTAAATAGACAATTGCTGGGATTATTATGTACACTTAAAAACAAATTCTGATCTTGCTAAAGAAATTATAATTGTCGTCATACTGGAATAAAAAAATTCATAAACATAAATTTTATTTCTTTTGAGCCAAATTTATGCATATATTTGATAAAGCTATTGTCATGTGACCAGGAGATCACAGGTTCGAGTTGTGGAGACAGCCTTTTGCAGAAATACAAGGTAAGGCTGTGTATAATAAACCTTTGTGGTCCTTTCCTTTTTCGAACTCCGCGCATAATGACAGCTTAGTGCAGCGTACTACCCTTTAATCGCAATTGCATAGACATAAAAATTTAATGGTCACAAAGACAAAAACTGAAAGAAATAAAATATTTTATGATTCTCTTCTTTTGATGTGTATTTTTGGAAAAAGGTAATGACCTGATAGGTTGTTTTGAGTACCAATTTTTTTTTCCTGTGTTTCGAGATATTTCATAGCTCAACTTGATGATTTATGACTTGCGTACGTGATACGTGTCGATTTTCGAAAAGTTTGTATGTGAAATTTTAAAGAGAATGTGATTTTTGACTTTAAAAAAAGCTAGAGTTGACCATAGTCAACGTTTTTGGTAAACGACCTCGGATCGATATTTTGACGATTTTGGTAGGTTCATATGATGATTTTGGACTTGTACGCATGTTTGGTTAGGGTTCCCAATGTCCCGAGGCCGTTTCGGCGCAATATGTGAAAAGTTGAAAAATGAGTTTTGAACTTGAAAATCTTGAGTTTTAATGATAGATTCTTGATAGTTGATATTTTGTAACGACCTGATCGGTCGTTTTGTGTATTTGAACCCTGTTTCTCATTTGATGCTTCACACAAGTGTATTTGTGGTTTTATGACTTGCGGGGTTGGCTAGTTTCATTCCAGGAAAGTTTTGGGTTGATTTGGACCCTTGGTTCATGGTTTAGAAGCCCAAGTTGGAAATTTTGACCAAAGTTTGACTTTTGCGAAAATGACCCTGGAACAGTATTTTGATGGCTCCGATATGTTCATATCGAGATTTTGGACTTGGGCTTATGACCGGAATTGAATTCCGAGGTCCCTAAGTAGATTTATTTTGTTTTGCCGAAAGTTGGCAATTTAAGGTTTAGAAGTTTTTTCAAGTTTGACCGTAGGTTGAGTTTTTAGCTATTGGGTTTAAAATTTAGTTTTGGGACTTGTAATAGGTCCGTCTTGCTATTTGAATTTTTTCTGCAAAATTTGGTGTCATTTGAAGCTGGTTTGATAGGATTCGGACGCTTAGTTGCAATTCTGGAGGTTCTTGAGTTTTCTTTAGAAATTCATGTGTTTTGATGTCTGCGCATGGTTGTAGATGTTATTTAAGTGTTTTGATCGTGCGAGCGAGTTTGTATGATATTTCTAGACTTGTGCGGACGTATAGTTTGGAGCCCCGAGGGCTCGGGTGAGTTTCGGACGTGTTTCAGAATAGTTTTGAACTGAACGGGTCGCTAGTGTATCTAATGTCGCAATTGCGAACACCAGCATCACAATTGCGATCATAGCAGGGGGCCCTCAAGTATCGCATTTGCGATGCCTTGATCGTATTTGCGAAAAATAGGCTAGACTGGGTAGTATTGCATTTGCAATAAGTTAGTCGCATTTGCAATGGGGACAGGCTTCGCAAATGCGAAGCCAATGTCGCATTTGTGACTTCTCCCTAAGGCTGTCAATAGTCTCAATTGCGAGACTTTCTTCGCAATTGCGAATCCAGTGTCGCAAATGCGACATCTGCAACTAAACAAAAGGTTGGAACGTCGGAATTTCGTCTCATTTTCTCTCAATTTAGAACCCTAGGCTCGGTAGGAGGCGATTTAGAGAGAAAATTTTCACCTACAATCATTGGGTAAGTAGTTTAAATCAATTTTCAGCTATATTTCATGATTATATATGATATTTAATATCAAAATTATGAAAACCAAAGAGAAATTTTGAGAATTTTTGTCTAAGTTTTGAAAAATAAAAATTTGGGTTTTGAGAGTCAACTTGGACTCGGATTTGAAAATAAAACATATATATAGACTTGTGGGGTTATGGGTAGTCAACATCTACCCTTGGACTCGGGTTTCAACGGGCGAGCCCAAGGTTGACTTTTGGAAAATTGTGTAAAGATTATAGCTTTCTCGATCGTAGTTAGTTTCTCTTGTATTTTTTGATGTTGTTAAGTCATTTTTGGTTAGATTTGAGTTGTGCGGAGGCGGATTTTAAGGGAAAGGCTATTTTTAAGTGTTGATCTGGCCTAGATGAGGTAAGTATCTTGTCTAACCTTGTGTGGGGGAACTAACCCTTAGGATTTGGGTTGATTGTGCTAATTGATGTATGTGAAAGACGTGTAAACAAGATGACGAGTGCGTACACGTGCTTATATGTATTATTTGACTGATTTAGACTCTTAGAATACTTATAAGTACTTAATTGAAGTTATTATTCATTGTTCTATCTTTGTTGTAAATTTATAAGTACTTAATTGAAGTTATTATTCATTGTTCTATCTTTGTTGTAAATTTTACTCTTACATGAATTGAAAATATTATTACATGTTCCAGTTTTTCATTGTCAATTTGCTCTTATATGCACTTATTGTAGTTGATGTTACAAAATATTCTTTCCATTTGTTGAAGTTGTTCCCGTGAATTTCGAAGTAGTTTCTATTCCATGCTATCTCTTTTATAGTTAAGCTTATATTATGCACTTGTAGTGAAAGTTGCTATTTATTAGAAATACCTCCATTTGAGTTATTGAACTTGAAGTTATGAAATCTATTAACACATTGAGGTTGAAGTTGTTGTTATTAAGATATATTTCCTAGTTGAGTATTTCTCATTCATTTTGTCATTATTGAGATTCTTGTTCACATTGTGGTGGAGCCATGGGCTTTATGTTGTGGTAATATTGGTATTATTGATTTTGGCAGGTGTTATGGCATATGAGCACGTGTGATGCGAGTTGATTATTGTGTTATGATATTAATATGCATGCTGTGGTATAAGGATACAGGTTGATACGCATACGGTGAGATAAGGTGGGATTTATATGCTTGTTGCTAGTAACGGAATTACTCAAAGCCACGCGGTGAGATAAGGGGGCAAAACGCGTGTAGCTATTTCGGGAAAATATTTTCAAAATAAATACAAGGCTCACGCGGTGATATAAGAAAGATTGTGATTGTGACCTGTAAAATGCGATTGTGAGGTGTGGTACCTCAGTTGTGACTCTTGTTGTACATTCTATGTTTAAAAAAAAGCTTATTGGTTGAATAGTTTTGTTATCTCTTCACTTGTCTTACTTGTATTTGTCCGTATTTGAGTACTTGTTGTTCTCGTCATGTGTTTACTCCTTGTTGCCTTTATTGCCTTAAATTCCATTGTTAGCCTATATTGTTGTACTGGATTGTTATCATTCATTTTCTCATTTTCCGTCATTAGTCTATATTATACTGTCAGTTTTCTTGTCCTAGTAGGTGTCTTGACCTGGCCTCGTCACTACTCTACCGAGGTTAGGCTTGCTACTTACTGGTACCGTTGTGGTGTACTGATGCTACGCTTCTGCACATTTTTGTATAGATCCAGGTACATCCGCTCGGGCCAGACGCCAAAGATTGATCAGTTATTTCCGGAGACTTCAAGGTACACCCGCTCGACGTTCGCAGGCCTCAAAGTCACCTTCGTCACAGTTGTACTACTGTATATTTTTTGTTCAAATTAATATTGTATTTCGAGATTATTAGTACATCCTTTGTAGAGCTTATGACTCGGTTCCCGAAGTTTTTGTAGTTATTTGACAGTTGTATCTGTTTTGTTTTAGTATGATAGATTACCGGTTTAAGTTGATATTTAAATCGTTATTTTTGCTAAATCTTGATGCATTTTAGGCTTACCTAGTCTTAGAGATTAGGTGTCATTACGATATCCTAAGGTGAGAATTTAGGGTCGTGACATATTTTTTTTGATGATTTGAGCTTGCAAGCAATTTTGTATGATGTTATTACACTTGTGTGAATATTCGGATAGGAGCCCAAGGGACTCGGGTGAGTTTCAGATGTGTTGCGGATAATTTCGGAGTAGTTGACAATTTGCTCGTGTTGTGAATCTGCAGGTTTGGGAAGACAAGTTCGCAAATGCGAGCTTCGCATTTGCGATGTCATGCTCGCATTTACAAAGATGGGCTGGACAGGTGACTTCGATTCTGCGAAGAAGATAACGCGTTTGCGATCTGGAGGGACTTCGCATTTGCGACACTAGTGGCCTAGGCACAACTTTTCTTTTCCAAAGCTTGGTCCGCATTTGCGATGAAAGGGGCCTTCGCATTTGCGAAGCAAAAATCGCATTTGCGACAACTGAAGGACTCAGACATTGTTCGATTTGGCGAACATCGCAATTACGAATATGCGATATCTACAACTGGGTAAGTTGTGGGGATTTCGAAACTTAACTCAATTTATACTATGTTTGAGACCTAGACTCCATAGAGGCGATTTTTTTAGAGCAATTTTTTCCGAAATTCATAGGCTAGTAATCTTAACTTATTTTTGTTCAATTTTCATTTATTTTACATGCATTTCATCAACAAATCTAAGATTTATAGAGTAGAAATTGGGAGTTTCGGGTAGAACTTAGGGATTTTGTAAAATTTGAGATTTAAGCCTCAAATTGAGCTCGAATTTCGAAACAAATCACATCTTTGGGCTCAGGGGTGAATGGGTGCTCAAGATTTTGTCTTAATTTCGGATTTCAACCGCGTGGGCTCGGGTTAACTCTTTGTTGAATTTTTCAATTATGTTAAAGATTGAACCTTTTTTCATTCAAAGGTAGTTTCTAAATCTTGTTTTGACTCGTTTGAACAATAATTGACTAGATACGGGAGGTTTGGAGGCTTATTCTAAAGGAAAAGCCGTGTTGGATTGTCAATTATGTTCCGAAAAGAGGTAAATGTCTTGGTTAACCTTGATTTGAGGGAGATAGGTATAATTAAGTCTATTTTCTATGTGATCTATGTGTTGTGGGAGGCTTGTATGCAAGGTGACTAGAGTATATGTGTGGGCCATGGGATAAGCATGCGGGTAGAATTAGCTTTATTTGTGTTATGTTACTTTGTGTATTGTGTCTTTCATGCTTTAGATAGATTGTTTAGTCCTTTAATTTCTTATATTCACGTTATTTTTCTATGTTGAGGTTATTGAAATATTAGGTGTTAAGATCGTTAAATTGTTGATTGTTTATCGGTGTTAAATTGTTGGAAGATTCTCATATGACGAATTGTGTTCGAATACTATTGTTGATGTTGAACTTGCTTCCGGCATTGCTTGGTATTGTGTTGTATGCGATGCTTGGTAAGGAAGAGTAAAATTCACGAAGGGTGTTGTCGTGCTTGTGAGGTAGAATGAAATGCACGAAGGGTGTCGCCGTACTTATGAGGACGAGTGATTGTGCATTAAGGGTATTTTCGTGCTTTAGTGAAAGTAAGGTTATACACAAAGGGTGTTTCCGTGATTGTTATTATATATGATGTGAGGATGAGAGTAAAAGCACGAAGGGTAATATTGTATCGTTTGTTGAATTTATTGATCTTTACTTTGATATTCGGATTGTGGATTTGGCTTTGTGGCTTCGTTATTTACTTTTTAAAGGTTGTTCAAGTTGTTGTGAAACTACACGTTGAGGCTTATTCAGTAACACTTTACTTTATTTCCCCGTTTTAAGCCACATTTGTTTGTGTACTAGTTATCCCTTTTACTTGTTATCCGTTGTTATACTTGATTCTTTGCCCATTATTCGTTACTCCTTGATATATAATAATACAAGTTCATTGTAGGTATCTTATTTTAGCCTCATCACTATCTCTTTGGGGTTAGGCTCAACACTTACTGAGTACATTGGGTCGGTTATACTCATACCATATTATTGTACTTCTTGTGCAGATCCCAATATTAGTACCAGCGAAGTCCCGAAAGGTGCTTAGTAGAAACCAGACGTGTAATTCGAGGTAGAGCTGCATTCTGTTTGCAGGCCTAGATTCACCTTCATATTTCTGTTGTATTGTTTCTACGTTTCAGACAATATTGTATTTCTTGCAAAACAATGAATGTAGTAAATCTAGAAACTCATGTACTTGTGACTCCACATCTTTGGCTGGTTTTCGTTAGATGTTGGTTTTAGACTTATTATGCATACCTATTGAGTTGTTTTTACTTTAAATTGTTATCTTGATGTTAGTCATAAATTGCTATACTTTCTTATTATTTGTTGTGTGTTGGCTTGCCTAGCAAGCGGTATTAGGCATCAACATGACCCCGACTTATTGGGATTTTAGGTCGTGAAAATCTACATTTTTTTTTCTTCTTTTTGTTCTTCCTTTTTTGGTTTTTAAAATAATATTCAAATAAAGTTTTGACCCTAAAATAAAGGGATTGATAAAAAAGTTATATTAATTTTAAGGGGCAAATATTTGTCACCCCACTCATAGTACGGGCATATTTGGGATTACAATCAAACGCATGGTAAAATTATTTATTTTTCATAATTGAGGGGTAACTTTTGACAAGGGCATGTTTGGAACCAAATTCAAAATAAGAAAAAATTTGCTCTATATCTCAGAGTTGAGGGGCATTTTCCTCTCTTTCCCCAAAAAATATGTCATTGCACTCAGCATGAAAGTAATAGTAAGAGATACAGAGGAGTTACTCATAACTGTGAGTTTACACCAAGGTTCTATAGTGAGCACCCGTTTATTTACCATAGTTATTTATGAGCTAACCAATGCAATACAAGATAAGATCTCATGGTGTATGCTATTTGTTGATGATATTGTGCTAGTCGACGAAACCAGCGAGGGTGTGAACAAAATCTTAAGTTATGGAAAATCACCTTAGAGAGTAAGGGTTTTAAGACAAGTAGGATTAAGATTGAGTACATGCACTACAAATTTAGTCATCATGAGAAGAGCGAAGTTGAGGTGAGACTAGATGAAATTGCAGTGTCAAAATTCAAACAATGTAGATATCTAGGCTCGTTGTTTCATGAGAATGCAATGATAACTGAAGATGTTTCTCATAGGATTAAAATCTGATGATTGAAATGGAGAAATGCTATTAGAGTGTTATGTGATAAAAGAATACCTACCAAGGTGAAATGTAAGTTTCATAGACTAGCTATAAGGACCGCTATGCTCTATGGTAGTGAATGTTGGGCTGCTGAAGTTCAATATATTCACAAGATCACTGTTGCAGAAATATAAATGCTAAGATGGATGCCCGATAACACATAATTTAATAAGATTAAAATTGACTACATTCACCAGAAGGTGCAAGTCGCATGCAATGAGAAAAAAATGAGAGAAGGTCGTTTGAGATGGTTTGGTCATGTGTCCTGCGTCGAACTACAAATACATTGATTTGTATGTGAGAAGCTAGGTTGGGAAGGGTGTTAAAAAGGGAACGGGAAATCTAAAATCACATGAAATAAAATTATCTCCAAAGACTTATAAATTCTTGGAATCAATGCAGACTTATAGCCTGTTTGGCCAAGCTTCTAAAATCAGCTTATTTAGAGAAGTGCTTTTCTCAAAAGTGCTTTTTAAAAAAAGTGTGTTGGGTGAGAAACAATTTGTATTTGGCTAATCAATTTGGAAAATACTTTTCAGCAGCAATTAGTGTTTGGCCGAACTTTTAAAAAGTGCATCTAAGTGTATTTTTCTTTAAAATAATTTTTTTTTAAAAATACTTTTGGAGAGAAGCTACTTTTTTCTGCTTCTCAAAACTGCTTATGCTTCTACTCAAAAGTACTTTTTTCTTTCTAAAAGCTTGGCAAAACACCTTAACTTTAAAAATATGATTGAAGAAAAAAAAATGCTTTTGGCTTTGGAGAAGCTTGGCCAACCGGGCAATTAGCTAAAGATAGGGAACAATCTATCTATCTATATCTATCTATATCTATACTATATAAAAAAATGGGAAGTTCTTAAGTTAAAAGTTAAATTACTAAATTATCCTTCTAAAAATTAATTTGATTTTTACTTGAAATTAATTAAATGGTGTCAATTAGTTTACAGTTGATATAATCCACTTGTTTCTACCAGTTGCTAAACAAAGTGACGCTTCAAAGGCCAAACATTAAAAGCCACTGTTTGGATAATTATTTTCTTGTCGAAGGTTCCTATTCTAATAATAAGAAAAGACTACAAACAAAAACTTTTGAGGGCGACGAGCACAAAGCACAAAATTATTGCTCGCCAGTAAAAGATAGTATAGTCTAATTATCATCTCCACTGGGAATGAATTTAAACAGTGTTCGAATAATCTTCAATTAATTACTATTCAGAAAAGTTAACACTTGATTTAATGATTATCAACTACGATTAACTACTAAAATTAAGCAATTAACAATTGATAACAAAGGATAGCAGACGAGCAACGAAGGGATATCGATGAGATAAATAAGGGTAATTGACTAGTCAGGTGCAAGATAATTGACTCGGGATCTAATTCTTGAGTTAGTTCACTCAATTATACTATTGGTTCTCATGAATTCAACTGATAATCAGATTACACTTGAAGTTAATGTTCCTCTTTCGACTGAACGTTAATTTCAGTATTTAATCCAATTGAAGCAAGATAAAAAATTGCAACGAATGAAATGATGGTTATGGTATAAAGGGTAACTTCTCACGAAAATTTTCCTATTTTTTTAGTTCGATTAACAATTCATGAGGCTCTTTCGGTTCTATTTGAATCACAAATTTAAATTAGAGCATAAGATGTAAAGAAATTCAATATCAAGCTCCTCTTTCGATTAAGTAAAATAAGAAATAACTCCACAATACGAATTAAAACTCCATCAATTAATTCCAACAATTATCAAGAATCGAATCCCTAATAATTTATCAAAACATTATAGCTGTCAACACCCTAATGGAATTTACTCTATAGCAATGGAAAAAGTCATCTCAATAAGGTTTAAAAACAGAAAAGATATCAATGATAATGATTCGATACAACCTCCCGTATTGCACCTATCGTTGGTTGAAATCTTGATGAATTCTTGTGTCTTCTTGCCTTGGTTGCTTCTCCAATCTTTCGTAGGTCAAAGGTCCCTTCAAAAATGTATTTTTGGTGTATTTATACCTTTTAGGAACGGGTCCGGACAAAACTACCCTTTCCTAGCCGAAACAAAAAATAACACTGAGAAATTTGTACGCCCGCGCCGCACCATGTGGCGCGCTTGTGAGGATCTTCAAAGAGCTAACTTCTGACAGGCAGCCATGTTTACACAGCCGCACCGCGCCATGCGGCGCAGTAGTGTTATTTTCTCAGAGTAAATCTTTTTGTCCACTTTTTGACATTCGGACTTGGTTCTCGACACTCGAACGTAATCCCTCTTAATTTCTTGGGTTTCTACTCAGACTTCAAAGCTCCAACTTGGTCGATTTAGCTTCAAATTAACTTTTTAACTCTGAATCACTTCTTGCGAGACATAAAACACGTAATGAGCGTGATTCACTGTCATTTAAGCTCAATCACACGTAAAATGCAGTAATTAGAGTGCAATACTATGGTTAAAATACGGTTTCTAGCCTACCATCAACACCCTACACTTAGAACATTGCTAGTCCTCGAGCAATCAAACTACACTTCACATAACGATGACCTTTTCATCAAACAACTTCCCTAACACATCATGCCAAAGAATATTTAATGCAGACTAAGCACCATATCATAACATCCTAGTCTCAAAACTCGACTTAAAAGCACCACACATATTTTCACAACCTGCTCATTTACTCTAACATAGAGGTCAACGTCATTACCTTTCCTTCGCAAGTCATGTTCCCTCACACCAAAAAAATAGAAAATAGTTCCACACAAAATAAAATTCACGAACAAATAGGAACTCAAGATAGACATAATTCACTCACTCTCAAAATCAAAATTCATTTTCCACAAAAGACGTACCATAGGTTTGTCCGTAGTGTAATACTCTACTGATTGAGCTCATTCAGTCAAAGATCAAGTAGGACTTAATTTTGGGTTGCATGTAGGCTGCGGGACGGGTAGGATACAACTTGGATAATAGTGGCTTCACCTCCCTTAGCACTTTAATACATACAATTTCATGAATTCAAACTCCACAATTATGTTGAACCAAACCCAACCTTCACATCATATTAAGACCAAGCTCCCAATTTCTATAAGCACAGACAAAGTAGGATTTACCACTAGCAAGGAATAATTTTCTTTATAATATATACTAACACCAACATTTTGTTCTTTCTCTTTTTTTTTTTCAATTCCCTCAAGTGGCTCTCACAATTTTTTCAAACAGTGCACCTTTCTTCTTTTCTACAGTTCCGCTCAAAAACCCAACCATACCTCCACTTAGCTTTTAAAAAGCTTAAAAATATATCAAGTGCTCAAGAGAGATAAACAGTTCAATCAGATAGTCAATTAAAACAACAAAGTCAGACTTGTAGTGTGGTTGCCAAAGAAAATAGGATTACAGGCTCAAAAGGGATAAGTAGGATACACAACAATTAGGCGGGTTACAGACTTACAATTGGCTCGACAAAGAAATGCCTATATCACTTCCTAGACTGAACAAGACTGCTATTTCATTTTGCAAATACACGGGGCAAGTTTTAGACATCAACTGACATGCACAGAATATCAACAAAAACCTCACTCACACGTTGGTACATAACTCATTTAGGATCGGATCTATCTCGACTTTCTAGTCAAAGTAGTTAAGTAAAGTCACAATCACACAATTTAAGGTACTTATTCGTGAGTCCAAAACTGAGCTTAGGCGTCACAACTAAAATACTCACCACTCTCAAGGCATATGCAGTCAAGGAAAATTGCTTCAAATTAGTACTGTGACTCAAGATGCTTTATTCCTATAAAACTAAAAAAAAACTAACTCTATCTGGTTCAAGTAAAACACTTGAAAAAGAACCGCAGCACAAAGAAAAGCCAAGGAGGAATTATTACCCTACCTAAGAAAGTAAAATAAAATAAAAGACATATTTTTTTTTATTTTCAATTTTTTTTGTTTTTTTAATATTTTTCTCGTTCGACATCAAATCCCTCACGAAGCCAGTCGATGAAATCCATCGTCGGGAAGAGTGGAAACAAACAATTAGGATTACTAACTATTACAGGCCGATGGAATTTAGAGTTATAATTACAGACCATATTGTCGAATAAAGCACGAAACAAATCAAACAAAACCAACTGGCAAATAGAAAACAAATACAAATACAAACAAATAGGGGCACCCCACCCCACACTCAAGAAATTGAATTGTCTCCAATGCAAAACTATAGAAACAAGAGTGAAAAGGTAAATCCCTAAGGACCTTGGCCTACTCCTCATCAACATCCTCAAAGGTGCACATATACTCCTCATCATCGAAGAGAACAGAGTTTACGTCCTCATCCGGTGGCATCTGTGCTCCATCTTCCGAGCCTTACCACTACTGAGTGACCGCGGAGAGGGGGTGGTCCTCCTGTAGCTGCCATGTCAGTCTCCCCCCGAGCAGCGCGAAGGTGCAGATCAGCAAATAGCAGCTGCAATGTCTCCTCAACACGAAGTAATCTTTGATCCACGAGAATAGTAGCAGAACGGGGGTCTATCACAGATGTGACATCAAAGGCCTTAGGAGGCCACAACACTGGAATTATCTGATCATAATGGAACTCCTCCTCCACAAGGTGCATCCACAGAAGACGAGTGATCATGCTCAGGAAATACAGGCGGCAGGCCCCAAGTGGTCGTACTCGAGCCATGTGCTCAAGCATAATATTGCCAAGATCAAACTTCATCCGAATCAAGATGGCATAAATGAGACACACCTTCAACCTGGAGACATCAGTGTCGTTCTGGGTAGGCATGATATTTGCATTGATGAATTGGAGAATGACCCTAGTGGGACGCTGGAAATTTCTCTTCTTCATGTCTTTGTGGAACTCATTAGCATCTCACGTCCATGTGGTAGAAAAATCAGCGCCACACAGCTGGTGCCTAATATCAGGATAGGGGGCCGACGCAGTAACCTATGGAACAACTTATGAGAGTGCTCTGTGAACCCTATAATATGATTTATCACCTGTGAGGAAAAGGGGATCATCTTTCCTCTCACCTACACCTCATACACCAGATCAAGACTGGCCTCAAGCTGCCAGTTGGCATAGAACTCCTTTACCATGTTCACGTTCACCGAATCACCGGGACGAAACAAACTTTCAAAATCCAGGTATCTGATGTTGTTATATATCCCTGAGTACTTCATGGCTAGCTTGCCAAAATCTATACCAACTTCCGGGTCGGGGCTCACTTCCGGAACAAAGGTCTGGTACCAATTTCTAGCATGAGTTGGCACAGCCTGAATGCCATACTTACAGCCTTGTACTACATCCGCATCTGGATCAACGCACTCCACTTCCTCCTCCACTGGGGCAAGGGGAGGTGCCTGCCTACCTCCTCTACGGCTACTAGAGGCAACCTCAGAGGACCCTGTGTTAGCACGTTTGCTTGGACGGTGACACATTGTACCTGCACAAGATGAACACAATTAGCCACAACACTTAAAACAACAAGCAAGACCAAATGGGATAACCACCCCACACTTATGTTATTGGCATGTTCATAAATACAATGTATATCGGGAACTCAGACTACCCCATTGAAAGCACGCCTCAAGTAATCAACTACCCACCCAACCACCTACATAATATTACAACAACATAACCGCGGACTACACTAGTGTAAAATACAAGATTAAGAAGCTAAACTAGTAACTAAGAAAAGAAAAATAAGAAGTTATACTAGTTTAGTACTAACAAAATTAAGAAGTTACAATACAACACTACACAAGTACTTAGCATGAATTGGACACCCAAATAGCACCTAGCAATACATTAGCATGGGGTGATCAATCAATTAGCACTCGAGGCTAACACGTTAAAGTTTCACAATATAATAACATAACCTCCCGCCCCACACTTATCATAAAGCATCACATTATCGCATAACAACTATCCTCCAATTAAGCAACAATTTCACCTTCTATGTCATTGAGGAATTTTATCAAACACATTGTATTCACCAAGGTCAACTCAAAATTCAACTTTAATTGGTCTAGGACCAATACAAAACAACACCAATCACACCTCCCAACACAACCATAACACCATCACATCATAGCAATAGACAAAGTGCACAAAACTTATAAGAAAATTACCAATTTTTGGCTATATAGGCACCCCCACCAAACTTCATCACAAAATAATGCAATAAGCACCAATAAATACCAAAACTCCTCCACAATAATAATAACAATGAAAACCACAAGTTAAGCACAATTTTCGGCCATAATAAGCAAAGTAACTAAATTTTTTTTAGCCAAACAACAACTAGCTAGGGTTAGGTTGAACTAAACTAAAACTAGCCAAATGCCACCATTAAATACTAAAAGAGAGAGAAGAGATGAGAGGAGGACCTTACCTTGAAGGTGGATGGTAGTGATAGGAGAATTTGAGGGAAAGAAATTTGAAGAAGAAGAAGAAGAAGAAGAAGAAGAAGAAGAAGAAGAAGAAGAATGGGGGATTTGGGGGTGAGTTAGAGAGAGTATTTGAGAAGAGTGTAAAAGAATGAGGGGAAAAGGGGGGGTGAGAAGGGGGTTAGAGTGCACTGGGAGTCCGTTTTCTTTTTTACTTTTTCAAATTTTTTGTTTTGTTTTTTTTTAAAAAAAAATCCTGGCCGGATTTTTGTACTACCGTATCGCTGGGTGCGGTGCCCCATCACACGCGGTAGTTGGGATATTCAAAGAGCTTATTTTCTGTCAGATGAGCAGTTTGGCCTGGCGCAGTGCAGGGTGCGGTGCCCCACGCAGTGCGCTAGGCCATTTTTCTCATAGTTCCGTCCGTTTTCTATTTTGTTTGCCTCTGGGTTGCACCCTGATTCTATTATGTGCTTATTATGTGTCCAATTCATGCTCTTACCTATTCAAACACTGTCAAAACTCCTAAATTCTAATAATCCTCTACACAATTATCTAACTATTCTACAAAAGCAAAAAAAAAGGGTTAGAAGTAGTTCTGAGTTATAGTCGTCAGCTTGACTCCATCATTTAGGCTCATTTGATCATGATGCTAGAGGATTTCTTGTCAAATCCTCCAAAGCCACGATTTCAACCTGTGCCCATTCACTTTAAATCTCTCATTTTCTTCCCCATCTTGGATCTCAATGGCGCCATAAGTTAAGACATGTTTCACCACATACAGACCTATCCATCTTGACTTGAATTTTCTTGGGAACAACCTAAGTCTACTATTGTATAGTAAGACTTTGTCCCCTTCATGAAACTCCTTTGTCTTAATCAAGAAATCATGCCACCTCTTTGTCAAAGATTCCCGCATTTTCATATGGGTCCAATCTAAACTCCTCCAATTCGTTCATCTACACCAACCTGCGTTCACCAGCAAGACTAAGATCAAGATTAAGCATCTTAATTGCCCAATAAGCTTTATGTTCTATATCAATAAGTAGATGACACGATTTTCATTCACTAATTTGAACGGTGAAGTCTCCCTATGATTGTTTTGCACGCAGTTTTGTACGCCCATAGAGTTTCATCTAACTTTATAGGCCAATCCTTACGAGAAGCAGTAATCGTATTTTCAAGAATTCATTTAAGTTCACAATTAGCCACTTCAACTTACCCACTAGTTTGGACTTGGTACGGGGTTCCTATTTTGTGTGTGACCCCATACTTGGACAGCAGTGCAGCAAACTGCTTGTTCACAAAGTGTGACCTATTGTCACTGATAATCACTCCAGGTGTCTCAAAGCGGGTAAAGATGTTCTTCCGTAAGAACTCACACACCACCCGAGCATCATTGGTCCTAGTAGGGATTGCTTTGACCTATTTAGAGATGTAGTCAACGGCTACTAGGATATACTCATAAGAATGAGACACTGGGCCCATGAAGTCAATGCCCCACAAGTAAAACATTTCACATACCAGAATGGAGTTTAGCGGCATCTCATCCCTCTTGTTAATGTTACATTCCTTTTGACAGTTGTCACATGCAACTACATACGCCCGTGAGTCTTTGTACAAAGTAGGCCAATAGAAACCGACTTCCATGACATTTGTTGCAGTGCGATTTCCACCATAGTGTCCTCCAACTACTCCATCATGGAAATGAGAAAGAATGCTTGCCATCTCTTCTTCAGGCACGCATCTTCGAATCACATAATCTGCACACAGTTTAAACAAGAAAGGGTCATTCCAAAAATAACTTTTTACCTCACCTTGAAGCCTCTTGATCACGAGAGAGGTCACGAGGAAACCATCCACTAGCCAAAGTTAGCTACATCAGCATACCAAGGCAGCCTTTCGGAAACTGCAGTAATGGAGAAAATCTGCTCATCAGGGAACTCTTCCCTTATTGCAACTATTTCAACAAGAGGTCTCTCAAGTCGATATAGATGATCTGCAACTTTATTTTTTGCGCCCTTTCCTATCTTTGATCTCCAAGTCAAACTCTTGGAGCAACATCACCCACCGCATCAGACGCAGCTTGGACTCTTTCTTACTCAACAAGTATTTCATGCCTGAGTGATCAATGTGTACAATCACTTTACTCGCCACCAGATATGATCTAAACTTTTCAAAAGCAAAGAACTCTTTCTCAGTAGTGGCATAGTTGACTTGAGCATCATTCAACGTCCTGCTTGCGTAGTAGATGGGCCTAAACATCTTATCTTTTCTTTGTCCTATAACTACTCCCACAGCCACATTACTAGTATCACACCTTATTTCAAATGGCTGGCTCCAATCAGGTATCACCATAATATGAGCACTCACAAGCTTTTCTTTTATCAATTCGAATTCTCTTAAGCACTCTACAGTGGAAACGAACTTAACATCATTCGCTAGCAATGCAATCAACGGCTTGGTAATTCTTGAAAAGTTTTTAATGAATCTTATATGGAACCCTGCACGTCCCAAGAAACTCCTTATGCTCTTCACAGAAGTCGATGGAGGGAGCCCAGAAATTACATCAACCTTGGCTCTATCAACTTTAATGTCATGTGCAGTCACTTTGTGGCCCAGGACAATTCCCTCTTTCACCATGAAGTGGCACTTCTCCCAGTTAAGAACCAAGTGAATGACTTCGCAACATTCAAGCACAAGCTCCAAATTCTTCAAGAAATCATCAATGTTATCACAAAAGAGGGTGAAATCATCCATGAATACCTTTAGACACTTCCCGTTTAGATCAGAGAATATAGACATCATTCACCTATGAAAAGTGGCCGATGCATTACACCACCCAAATGGCATCCTCTTCTAAGCAAAAATACCTGACAGGCAGGTGAATGTAGTCTTCTCAACATCTTCTGGGGCAATGGGTATCTGATTGTAGCCTGAGTATCTATCCAAGAAATAGTAGCATCCATGTCCAGCCACTTTTCGAGCATCTGATTAATGAAGGGAAGTGAGAAGTGGTCCTTTTTTGTTGCATCATTCAGCCTTCTATAATCAATACACATTCTCCACCCTGTGACTGTTCGTGTCGGGATCGATTCGTTATCTTCATTCTTCACCACTGTCATGCCCCCTTCTTGGGTACAACTTGCACTAGACTGATCCCTCCAAGCTCACCTCCCAGTCCTGAACACGGACAAAGGAATTTGATTTATAGAAGCACCAAAATAACAGAGGGCCTTGTCGAATTTTCCCACTCCCGAACGAGCCTGGTATGGTGAAGCTTCCTGGGTCCCCACACTTTTGGGGAATTTTATTTTGCAATATGGCACTGTAGTGGGCATTGAGCTTGACCACTGTTGTCTCCTCCAACTTCCTCTTGCTAGACAGGATTTCCTTCAAGAACTTAGCATAAGCAGGCATCTGAATGAGTACCTCCGTGAATGGAATGTTCATATAAAGTTGCTTGAGCATCTCCAAGAACCGCCCAAAATATTTGTCAAGTTTTTCCCGCTTCATCTTTTGAGGGAATGGTAGAGCCGGCATGTGTCTACTTTCTTCAATCTCATTTTATACCCCACTACTCTGAACTTTTTCCTCTTCACTCGTTTTCTCTTCTAGTGTCTTGGTTTGCTTGCTCACCACCTTGGGTCTAGCTTTCACCACTGGGTCAGCCAATGTTTTGCCACTTCTCAGAGATGCAACTTTGATTGTTTTCTTTGGGTTCTTCAATGTGAGAGGGTAGAATCCCAGGAGCCCTCTCAGATAACAAATTTGCAATCTATCCCATTTGTCTTTCTAAATTCCAGATGGTCGTTCCCTTCTCCCGGATGGTTGTGCCCCGAGTCTCAAATTTTTTTTATCTGATTTGTTGATGAACGTCTTCATGAGATCTTCCATACTGGACTGATTTGATTGTTGTGGCTGGTATTACTGCCTCTGTTGGTTCTAAAAACCTGGTGGTCCTTGACCCTGAGGTCAATGATTATTTTGCTTCCATGACTTCAAACTCCCACTAGGTGAACTCCACGAAAAACCTAGATGTCTTTGCCCCATAGCATTATAGTTGTTCCCACCTTGGTAGTTTCCTCTATTAATGTTCCCTACCACGTTTACTTCCTCAGCTGAAGCTTGACACTCGTATGTAGGGTGTCTCATTCCACAAAAGTCACATGCTGCTTGTAGTTCCTCTGTATCTTAGCCAATGTCAACTTTCTTATCTCGTTGGCCATTGGTGTCTAACTGGGCTTGCACTAATGTGTTAGAGTCCACCTAGTGAACCCCAACAGATTTCTCATGTCATTACCTTTAACAGGCCACTGGTTAGCGTCCTCAGACAATTCATCCAAAATTAAGATAACCTCCTCTGGAGTTTTCTTCATTAATGGACCTCCACATGCGGTACCCAAAGTTCGTCGTGAGGAGGGTGTTAGTGCATCCCAGAAGTTCTGAAGTTGCATCCACAATTCAATTCCATTATGTTGACACCTTCTCACTATCTCCTTGAATCTTTCCCAAGCTTCGAAAATCGTTTGTCTCCTTCTGGCAGAAATTGTGGATTTCCCTTCTGAATTTCCATGTTTTGCACCCGAGAAGTACTTGTCAAGAAACTTTTTGGTCATATCTTCCCATGTCCTGATCGACCCTGTGGGTAAGCTACAAAGCCAGTGCTTCGCATCATCTTTCAATGAAAAGGGGAATTCCCTTAAATAGACTGCATCTTGATACTCCATTGTACTGGAAGGTGTTCATGATTTCTTCAAAGTCGATCATATGAGTGTTAGATCTTCATTCACCTTCCCTCTCAAGATACAATTGTTTTGGATGGTTTGAAGCAAGCCTTGCTTTAACTCGAAGTTGTTTGCTGCTATGGGTGGAGGTCTGACACTTGACAGTCCTTGATTGTAGACTAGTCTGGCATAGTTACCCAATGATTTTCTAGGCCTAGGTGATGCATTCTCAAACTGGTGTTCAACCAAGGGTCGGTTTAGAATGAATTTTTGGCCCCCACCATCTTCGATAGTGTCCTCAGAAGCTCTGAGGGCTAGCTCAACTGCTATCCGTGCAGCTTCTTGTTGTGCTGCCTCTCTTGCAGCTAAGTCTACTCCATCAATCTCTTTGTTTGCTATTTTATCTTGAGTCAAAGTATAACCCAAGAAATTTTCTGTTAATTCTCTTTCTTTTCTTAGTTGTCGCATGTGTTTCTCCAACTATGGTTTGTAGGGTATCACTTCCTTTAAAGAAGATCGAGTCATACACCAGAGAAATTAAACATGTATCCTGCACACAAGTGAGAAAACATAATACACTAAAGTAAAAATTGATTCCTGAATAAGTACTAAAAACTATTTTAAACATTATTGATTGTCAATCCCTTGCAACGGCGCCAAAATTGACGAGCGCAAAACATAGCACAAAATTATTGCTCGCCAGTAAAAGATAGTATAGTCTAATTATCATCTCCACTGGGAATGAATTTAAACAGTGTTCGAATAATCTTCAGTTAATTACTATCCAGAAAAGTTAACACTTGATTTAATGACTATCAACTACGATTGACTACTAAAAATTAAGCAATTAACAATTGATCACAAAGGATAGAAGACAAGCAACAAAGAGATATCGATGAGAGAAATAAGGGTAACTGACTAGACAGGTCCAAGATTATTGACTCGGGATCCAATTCTTGAGTTAGTTCACTCTATTATACTATTGATTCTCATGAATTCAACAGATAATCAGATTAAACTTGAAGTTAATGTTCCTATTTCAATTAAACGTTAATTTCAGTAATTTACCCAATTGAAGCACGATAAACAATTGCAACGAATAAAATGATGGTTATGGTCAAAAGGGTAACTTCTCACGAATATTTTCCTATTTTCTAGTTCGATTAACAATTCACGAGGCTCTTTCGATTGCCTATTTAAATCACGAATTTAAACTAAAGCGTAAGATGTAAAGAAATTCAATATCAAGCTCCTCTTTCGATTAAGCAACAAAAGAAATAACTCCAAAATACGAATTAAAACTCCATCAATTAATTTCAACAATTAACAAGAATCGAATCCCTAATCAAGTTATCAAAACACCGTAAACGGTCAACACCATAATGGAATTTACTCCATAGCAATGGAAAAAGTCATCTCAATAAGGTTTAAAAACATAGAAGACATCAATAATAATGATTTGATACAAACTCCCGTATTGCACTGATCGTTGGTTGAAATCTTGATGAATTCTTGTGTCTTCTTGCCTTGTTTGTTTCTCCAATCTTTCGTAAGCCAAAGATCCCTTCAAAAATGTATTTTTTGGTGTATTTATGCCCTATAAGAATGGGCCCAGATGAAACTACCCTTTCCTAGCCGAAACATGAAATAACTTTGAGAAATTTGTACGCCTGCAGCGCGCTGCGCCATGCGGCATGCAGATCTTCAAAATGCTAACTTCTGACATGCAGCCACGTTTACACAGCCGTGCCGTGCCATGCGGCACCCCATGCGATGCAGCAATGTTATTTTCTCCGAGCAAATATTTTCATCCATTTTTTAACATCCAAACTTGGTTCTCGACCCCCGAACATGATCCCGACTTAATTTCTTGGGCTTCTACTCAGACTTCAAAGCTCTAACTTTTTCAGTTTAGCTCCAAATTAACTTTTTAACTCGGAATCACTTCTTGTAAGGCATAAAACACATAATAAGTGTAATTCACTATCATTTAAACTTAATCACACGTAAAATGCAGTAATTAAAATACAATACTATGGCTAAAACACGAATTTCTAGCTTACCATCAGACGACGACTCACATATTGTTCCAGAAACAATTCTCCTTTCTGGTTGAAGACTTGACTATGGTATTTTATTGACATGTATACAAACTTAAGTTCTTGCTGGCGTTCATTGTTTAAAGAAGCAAATCACCGCAGACACATTGAAATAATATTCTAAGAGGGACAAAGAGGTTTTCATAAATGTCTACCATATTATGTCGGGGCAATGGTGACGTGAGGCAATGGGATTTTCAAGGTGTCAATTGTAACATAGAGAATTTTAATGTGAGATGCATTTAAAAATTGTTTTTCTACCTCGTAAAAAAATTATTAATTTGATTAATTGTCAATAATATTTAGATGTTGCTTAAGGCTTGAAGTTCGTGATATGGAGAATGACGAATCCTTTTAATACTTTTTGATACTGCAAAAAATTTTCCAAGATTACAATGTGAAAGAGCATATTCAATCAACCTCTCAGATGATTAGAACATTATTTATTTAAAATTTTAGTATATTAATATTTTCAAATTTATTTAATCAAAGGAAAACAAATTGATCGATAAATGCTTTTTTAAAATATAGGAATACTTTAGTGTCACGATCCAAAACTCAACATGTCGTGATGGCGCCTATCACAGTACTAGGCAAGCCGATAACCACAAATAACTACGCATTTTTAAATTGAAAACAAGATGAAACAGGTTAAACTGTAATATCTCTCATAAATAGTTGATAAGAAATATTGCGACTCAAATATAAAATTCTCAACATTCGGGTGTCATTGAGTACATGAGCATTTAAACGACAATACAGTCAAGACTTCAAATACAACTGTCTGGGAAGGTAGAACAATGCTAAATAAAGGAAAAGAATGAGAGTCGATGTCTGCGGACGCCAAAGCAATAACCTCAAAAGTCTCCAAGCAGATGAAGCTCCAAATCTAGCAACCACCGTACCCAGAAGTACCTGGATCTGCACATGAAGTGCAGAGTATAGTATGAGTACAACCGGCCTAATGTACTCAATAAGTAACAGGATTCATCTTGGGCTGAAAGCAGTGACGAGCTAACAAAGGTACAGTCCAAATCCAGATAATAACAATAATAACTCATAGAGAAAACCAACAATTAGTTTGTAGACAGTACAAAAATATAGACACGCTTTCAAGTATTTAACAACTTGAGCTCAACACGGATAAAATATGCCAAATATGACAAATATGAGGTATGTTACATCTCGATATCTACATGTCAAATATGCATGTGAACGATAATGCAACTCAGTGATAAAGCCATATACTCATACTCTCGGAGTATTCATCCTTGCTCAGCACGCTCAATCACTCAATACTCCTAATCATTCAGCACTTTCAATCACTCAGCACTCTCAATCACTCGGCACTCGCACTCAATAGGTACCTGCGCTCACTGCTGGTATGTCAGACTCCGGATGGGCAGATCCTTCCCATAGGCTAATATAAGCCAATCATGGCATGAATTAATAAAGCCTGCTACGGCGTGCAGCCCGATTCCATAAATATCACTCACAACCATCAATCTCTCCAGTCTCTCGGGCTCACAAATCTCATGACAACCAGCCCAAACAATGATATTATAATGTAACAATAAATGATAACAGAGACTAGGATATGATATGCAAATGATAGATGTGACTGAGTACATAATTACAATTTAAGCAAATAATTCAATAAGCAGAAGTGACCTCTGTGGGTCCCTACAGAACAAGCATATAGTCTAAGCATCATTTTTAACATGGATTGTAGCTCAATTACTCTAACAAGTAGGAGTATCATGAAGAGCAACAAGGTTCGATAACTACTCAGTACCGCGAAATCAACCAAGGCACAATTACCACGGTGCGCACTCACACACCTCAACACCAACCACATAACACATATTTCAGAGATTCATACCCTCAGAACTAAGTTTAGAAGTGTTACTTACCTCAAACCACGCAAATCTCTATTCCAACAAGCCCTTGCCTCACGAATTGGCTTCCAAACGGCTCGAATCTAGCCACAATCAACACAAGCTATAGGAATCAATTACATATGATAAAGCTAGGTTCTTTAACAAAAGTCAAAAAGTCAACCCAAAAAGTTAACTTCGGGCCCATATCTCAAAATCCGACAAAATTAACAAAATCCGTACACATTCAATAACGAGCCCAACCATACCAAAATTACTCAATTCTGATCTCAACTCGACCTTCAAATCCTCAACTTATAGTTTATGAAGTTTCTACAATTTTCCTCAATTTTTTCAACCTAAAACACTAATTAAATGATAAAAATAATGATAGATTCATGTATATTAACCAAATCCGAGTTAGAATCATTTACCCCAATAAACTCCTTGAAAATTCCTCCAAGAATCGCCTAAATCCGAGCTCCCAAAGTGAAAAAGTGAAATAATACTCTAACCATCATTTTTGAAATTATATATTCTACCCTGTTGTTCCTCTTCGCGATCGCAGAAAGTCCCTCTCGATCATGAAGAACAAAAAAATATGCCGCCCTCAAAGTACTCTTCGCAAACGCGAACAAACAATTGCGAACGCGGTTCACAGAATCTCAAATCTACGTGATCGTGGACTCCTTCACGCGATCGCGAAGAACAAATGTGTGGGTTTCCCAGGCCTCCCCCTTCCTTCTTCGCGGGCGCGACCCAACACTCCCGTGGTAGGCCTACGCCGGGGGAGCATACCATAGGGAGGAGTGCTCGGCCTTGGTTGAAACAATTATAGGTGTCAATGGACCGATTTCACTAGCAGAGCACTTTCTCCAATGTGCGCGAGGCTGTAAGTGCATTCTCTCCTTGTCCATCTTCTGGTGATCGAGGGGACCCAGACTTTCGATCTCTTCTCGCCGCCCGCCCTGAACAAATAGGAGGCGTGGCTTCTTCTTTCTCTTCCTTGCTAAAAGAGAAAAAATCTTTCTTTCTACTTGTACTTTCCCTCTTATTCTATAATATTATGGTCCGAAGAATCTCGATAGTAGTTCCATGAACAATCCTTTGCGGGATTGGATTTTTTTTATAGTGGAAATGCCTTAAAGCCGTCTTCCCTGAAGCGGAACCCACATATAAATTAGTGTATGCATATGCACTTACAGTTACAGTTACAGATACAGAAGGGCGGGATATCGGCTACGAGAGAGAGTCCTTCTTGTTCAGTTGATCCCCGTTGCCAAAAACCAACAAAGGTTCTAAGAGTCAAGTAAATGGTGGGACCTCCTTCCGAGAACTCTGATTAACTTATCTTATTGAGCCTCTCTCCTAGGGTTGGTTTTCTCATCTGATCCTAAATCATTCAACAACCTGAGTGTTGTAGCTCTCTTGTTCTTGGCTGCTAGACGAGGAGCTGGGTAGAGAGATAATGGATCCTCCCCCTAGGATGGTAGCTTCTAGTCCTTGATTTCCCCGCAAGTTAAATAAGGGATTCTAATGCTTCTTGAAGCAAAATAAGGGCATAACCCACTATATAGAGTCTTGAGTGCCTTCCCTTCGGAAACCAACTAATGCGAAATCCCGCTAGCCATTATTCGTATGAACTCCTAGATCCATGAAGGGCATGGGCATCTGTAAGCTGGTGTAGCTAAGCGAAGAGCGGAAAGAAGGAATCAGAAAATCAATGAATTCCTTCTTAAACTTACCGGTCTGATGATATCTTAATCTTAGAAAAGAAGATTTAATAAGAAAATCCAATTTCCTTTTCAGGTAAAGGTTTAATTAAGAATTCCAGGTATATCATAGGTCAAGGACGGAACGAAGAACCTACGTTTTTCTTCCTCCTCTGTTCTCTACTAAGATTGTAATAGATTTTTGCTTTCTCTTCCCGGAGGGAATGGAACTAGCACTATAATTCTGAGTCACCTATCCAGTATGTGAGTGAGCCCGCCCTACGGATCCCTTTGTTCAATGGGGGAGGGGTCATACCTTCACCGCCCGCTTAGTTTCATAAGTCTAAATGATTTGGGGCACAGAATCTGCCGTAGATGTGAAATTTGCTAATTTAATTCTCAGCTTTCTCATCACATGAATGAGACATAACTTCTTATCGTAAGAATAATGAACTAGAAATCAGATTTTGATTGGTTTGAGGATTTCGACCTTGAACTAGAAGAGGTTCTGTTTTCTTTGGACAGGCAGGAAAGAGAGATCGGGATGATGGAGACTTGAAGAAGTATAGTATAAATCAAATAGAAGGCTCGTTCGTAGATCAGCACAAAGCTATTAATCCAATCAGATCCAAGATGAGTAACCAAGTTCTTCTTCCTATGGTTGGCACGAGAATCCCTCTCAAAGGGGAAGAATCTGATTCGATCTCCGGGCTTATAACCAACCTATGAACAATGGTCTGTCTCGTCTAGTTGGTCTCCTTCTTGACATCAAGAGTCGTCAGTACTGAAAAGGCCCTGGCATCACCTTCGGGAAATCTAGGAGGACAGCTCGTCGAGCCTATGGTGGACGTCGGTTGGGTTGTCGACGATTACGACCATTCAAAGGCATTTTTCCATTAGCTGGAGTAAGAAGGGGGTTGACGTCGATAAGTTATTATATATATAAGATAATTAAGGCAATAGGAATGTGGGTGATCACACGCTTCACGTGGTATTTATTAGGATTAGGACTGAGAAAAATTACCACTTATTTCAGACATCCCGGACCATCGCTTTTATCGTCAAAAGAGAGAGCCGCTCGATAAAGGAAGTCGGCTTTGGGAAAAAAAATCATTCCTTTGCCGGGCGCTAGTCAAATTAGTAAAAAAGGGCAAGTCGGCAAGTAGCAAGCAGGAGCAATGTTGGGCTTTGTGGTCATTAACGGGAACAAATGAAGAGGAGCACAGCACCCTCCGCACTCGATTGGCTAATCAAAGTCAAAATGGCCAGCTGCTTTTGAATGGGTCATCAATAGAACCGTCGGTTCTTCAGAATCTAACATCAGGACCACCTTTAAAGTTACCCGGTCTGGTTCCAAATCAGCCGTTCATTCAACACTGCTACAACCTCCGCACACATTCGTCGACCGGCAGAAGTGCTTTTTCAGTTTGTTATGGGTTCCAACCCATGGACTTGGTAGCAGACGGTTCGGACGATGGTTGTGTCCTAAACCCAGTCAGCGGCACATCTCCTATCTCCTAGAGAAGCGGCTGAACAGCTGCGAGCCGCTAGTTTCCTGGAGAACGATGGGAGAGGCTAGGCGAGACTTAAAGGCTGTAGCGAATAACCATCTGGTAAGAGGTTTTTCCAGAAAGCAAAAACCCGAAGGTTAGCCTTGCATGAACTAGGGAAAGATAGAACTCAACTTCACACTGGTTAGCAAAACCCTAGAGCTTCCCTGCTTCGGTAGAACCTTCTACTTTACCAAGTCAAAAGTTTAAGCTGGGACACCACGTCGATTAACTTTGCGTTCCGCCATCACATATTCCACTTCCTTCGACAAGGAAGTCGTCATCCTTTCCGGTGGCCTCTTGGGAACGCCTCTTGTAGGGTCTTCCATGTCTGGATGGTATGTCTTTAGACACCCCACATGGAAGACAGGGTGGATCTTTAGCTTGGAAAGAAGCTGAAGTTTTTAGGCAACTTGT
>MCJB01050462.1:0-14226 GCA_002018475.1 Nicotiana obtusifolia
GGTTCGAGCTCGGTGCCGGGAATTTGTCCACTAATTTGGTACCAGCCGATATTCCACTCGTCTCGGCTGGGGGACTCCTTCTGGGGACTTCGAGACCGAAAGTATCGGCCGACGGCACCCCATCAAAAAATTCCTCAAAAACCCCTGCTGTGACCGGCACCTTACTCGGCGTATGCATTCTAGCATCTTGGGCATCTTTCAGAGTTGCCTCTGAGAAGGAGGGTGAATGTGCCATCTCGGGGATATCCGAGGATCTTTGTACAGCCGCCTGCACATTGGCCCGGTCCCTGGTCCTCGCTCCCGTTTCAATGGTCTCTCCTTGGGAGGCACCGGCTTCCTCTACGCTACGCTCGGGGGCTTCCCGAGGGGGTTTTTCATGTGTAGCTTCGGAACTTTTTTCACCCTCGAAATCGTCGCTTAAAGAAATGGTGGGATCAGTGACGGCAACTTTGCGGGCCGCCATCTTTCTCCTGCCCTTTTTCTTTTCGGGCTCAGCCTGGTCGGGAGCCCTTTTTCTCTTTTTTCCTTTTTCCTTCTCCGGTATGGGAAGAGGGCGGGGAGCTGTCCCACTGGTAACTGCCGACCTCAACTCGGCATCTTTCGAGAGACTTGCAAAGCGTACTTTCAATGTTAAGTTTTGATACCGATTGTTTTGGGAAAGAAGAGTATAGACGAAGCTCACCATGGTTCTTAGCCTCCCAAAGACCTTTTGATATTTCCCTCCAGGCCCGCTTGGAGTACGACCTCTGGGCCACGATTTTCCTGACCCAGTCCATCAGGTTATCGATCGCGGTCGGTGCCTGGGAAACGGCTGCACATGGTAACACATCAGTCATACGCTGAAAAACAGTAATGAAAAAAGTCAGACAGGAAAGCACTTATGTCTCATGTTCCACTTCTCGGGGAACGACATATTATCGGTAGGGATCAGGTCAGAAGTTTTAATTCGAACAAATCGGCTCATCTAGCCCCAATCCCTGTCTTCGTCAATGCTCGAGAACGGGGCCTTACTGGCCCGGCGAGCTAGCTTAATCAGCCCCCCTCCGAACATTCGGGGACTGTATAATCTAAGCAAATGGTCGAGGGTAAAAGGGTGTCCTCCCAAGACCTTATCTATGAAAAAACGAAAAAGATAGACTATACGCCACACGGAGGGGTGTTCTTGAGCTAAAGTGACCTGGTATCTCTTACAAAACTCGACAATCAGAGGGTCTATGGGTCCTAGCGTGAACGGATAAGTATATACACTAAGGTATCCCTCCACATGTGTGTTAATGGCTTCGTTTTGAGAAGGGATTATTATCTCCTTGTCAGCCCAATGGCACTCGGCCTTCACCCTTTCGAGATGTTTTGGGGTGATCAAACTGACGTATTCAGAAACCGGTTCGCCGCGGCCGGGCACCGGGGAAGACTTCTCGATCTTGAAGTCAGAGCCTATGAAGCACCCCGTTGGCATGAAAGCCTTCAATGGAGGCTCCATAGAGGGTTCCTCGGCATGGGAGGGCTCAACCTCTTCAACAGACTGGGCAGGTGAAGTTTGTTTTGGAGGAACTGATTTTGAAGTTTTGGCTATTGAAGTAGCAAGAAGCAAGGGAGATTAGGAGGTTTCTGATGAAGAAGATTAAGAGTTTTTCTGATGAAGAAGATTAAGAATTTTTCTGAAGATTAAGAGTTTTTCTGGTGAAGAAGATCGAAAGAGACAAAGTGGTTAATAGCGTGAAAACAAACAGACTGATACAAAGGGGAAGGAAGTATTTATACTTTCTCAAAAAGCGACGACACGAAGCACGAGGTGAGCGGCATTAAATGCACGCATTAAATGCTATAAAAAGGTACAAGATTCTGCAAAAAAGGCAGGTAATGATTTCCTGCATCGACGGTTGTGTGCATCACTACGCTACCGTCACACATAGGATCTTTTTGGGGATAAGCGATTTTTGACAGCTTTGCTTTCGCATCACGTTTAGTGGAGGTATCGATCACTTAGCCAAGAAGTTCGAAGGTTGATAACTCATGTCGTTTTTTGTCCTTACTCTCCAATAAACGAGGGGACTGTCTGTATTGGGTCGGATGCAATCGAGTGAAGTCGGGTCCGGGCATAGTATGGGGCCGGGCCGCCCCGGTCTCGAAATCAACAAATCGGATACTTAGGCCGGAGTAGCTGAAATGGGACAACCGATATCGGTCGGCCAGGGGTCACCTCGTGACAAGGTATCAGATTCAAACCGTATATCTCGCCAATTCCGGATATTTTGTCAGGAGCAATTATCTCAAACCGTTATAGACGTTAAAGCACCATATCAGGATATCTCATCCCGTAATTCAAGGGATTCATTTTGTAAATTAGACTTCTACCTTATTTAGGATTCTTTCATCTACCTATAAGAAGGACATTCACCCCTCACTGTAAAGGACAACTCGTTCAGAAAGAAACAATATATTTTACTGCTATCCTTTGCTATTATCATTATTCAGCGAAATACTTGCCTATTCTTTATATTTTCGTCCTCAGCTATTCAATATTTGTGGTTTGGCTATCTTCTCTTGTTTGCTACTTTTAAATCATTTACGTTATATTTATATTGTATCAAATTGATTTACGGATCCTTAGCACTACGAACAAATTCAATTGTTATCCGGATTTAAGGATAAACAATAACCATGCGATAATGTTGATACACGGAAACACCGACAACCCCTAAAGAATTTGAGTTGCTACCTTACCATAAATAATAAATTTGTACTACAAACGAAAACTCATATGATGTTGCAGTATATGAAGTTTTCTATTAAATTTTTTTCTCACGTTAAATCATTTTTCTCCTTGCTCTTAGTTATGTTAGTTATAAATATTTTAATTATAATTATTGTCAAAATAGACAATTTCTTTTTCTAATTTTATGAAAATATGTTATCGCCCTATCAGATAGTTTTTTCATTTGAATATATAGAGATAGATTTATTTTCCAAGTATATTCATATTTTGGTATGTCACTATTTATCTCTTGGTCTATTTATTTAAAAGGTGGGGTATACAGAGAGTCATTGCATGTTAAGAAATAGAGATTTTTACCTACATATACTACATATGAAATTTATTTATAGCCCATTTGAATGAGCTTATTTTAAGTGATTTTTAGCCAAAATAGCTTTTAAGCCATAAGTTAAGAATTCTAGCTTTTGGCTTTTGGCTTGTTTTTGTCATTTTAGCTTAAAAACAAGTTTCATTTTTTTACTCTAACCAAACGCTACAAAATGGCTTAAAATTTATTTTGGCTTAAAAGCACTTAAAATAAGTCAATTCAAACGGGCACTTACTCTCTCTAATCAAGTTTTAACTTAATTATATGGGCATATACAATTTACAATTATATACAAATTAGTTTTAAATGAATATCCTTTGATTGTAGCTTTTTAATTTAGTAAATCCCGAAAAATCCTCACAATTCCTTACTTACCCAAACAAACCCAATCTTTCTAAAGGATTTTTCTATTTCTCTCTTTGAAATCAACCCTCTTTCTGCACCGATTTTACAAGGCTTTTTATTCTAAAACTCATAATTTTCTCTAACAATGGCCAATAATTTTTTATCAATCTGAATTTTGTCATAGCTTGAGTTTGGAGCTTTTCTAGGATTCTGATGTTTGGCTAAAATTCTATATTTTTGCATGTAATTTGCCTTGTATTATTGTAAGGCCCCGTAAAATTCTACCTAAGACCCAGAGTTTTGTGGTGCCGAAGAAGGTTTATGTGTTGACGATTGTAGAAATCTTTAGCCACTCAGTGCGGTTCAGACTTTTGGTTAAACAGTGCATTAGGGAGTAAAGAAAATTTTTGAAAATGCAGGGCATTTCTACGGTCCAGTCTGTGGTCGCAGAACTGATTTGCGAACCACAGATCTGCCGCAGATCGAAGTAGAAAACTGGGGCAAAATTTCGGACCGTTATGCGGTCCATTATGCGGCCACATAATCATTATGCGAGCCGCATAAACCTATCGCAGACCCAACATGAAATTTTACCGGGGAGGTTCTGCAGCGCATTATGCGACCGCAGAGCAGTCGTGGAGTGGGGCAGAAGTGCCCAGTTACGAGGGCCATTACGCGAACCATTGTGCGGACCGCAGAAGCGTTCCTGTTCGGGGCTCCTATTTTTCTAATTTTTGAACCCGACCTCATTCTTATAAAACACCATTGGGGATCATTTTAAAGGTATTTCTAGAGAGAGGGAGTGAAATAGAGTGAGAAAGGGAGTTCCTAAGCTCATCATCCATCAATTCTTGCTCAAAATTGAAGAATTTGCAAGGAGAATTCACTAGGTCATCATCCTAGAGGCAAGTTTCTACTCCATAACCCTCAATTTCATGATTCTAATTGAAAATAGGTAATAAGTCAAGCAATTCTTGGGTGTGGGAGTTGTTTATTTTTACATGCATGTACCATCAAGGGTAGTGGGAGGATTGTTGAACTCTTTTGGGTGAATTTTGGATAGTGAGATGAAAGAATGAATCCATAGGAGGACCTTGAAACCTTAATGCACACCTAGTGCTTGATAAAATGCTCAAGTGAGCTGGAACTATGAACTCCTTCCTAATTTGTGTTCAATTTTGCTATATCTCTAAATAGATCGAAATGGCTAGGATTTTCCGAAATATTATAGTAAATTAAAAAGCTCGAGGCAAGGTATGTTGGCTAAACTCTTCTCTTAGAGTTGAATCCCGCAATGTCCTTGTAAGTCTCGTGATGCCCTTTACAAATTGAATTTTTGTCAAATAAGCCTTGTGTCGAAATAATTATACATTCAATATGTATTCCAAAGATTCTTTTTATGTTGAGTTAATGTTTGAGAATGTGGTTTAAGAACGGGTTGTGTGTTACTATGTTATGATTTAAAGCGTGACTTTTTATGAAAGCTATCATATCAATTGTGTAGAAGTCACATGTGCCTAAGACCCTAAAAATTGCACAAGTATGTCTTTAAAGTCTTAATTTGAAAGGCTTTATTGCTGATTATCCATGATAATGACTGAAAATAAAACAGTGAGCATGAATTAAGAAATACGGCCAACGTGCCAAGAATGATATTGTGTTATGGCTAATTGAGTGGTAAATACTTTTAATAATAAATGCCTTGGGAGTATTGTTTAGCCACCGAGGAAGGGAAGGTTGGAATAACCTTACCCGAAACTACACGTGCTGGTGTAGGAGTGATTATGGGGCAAATCCCCGTATTAGTGTGATGAGACTGTTTCCCCTTATATGGGATGAGACTGGTGTGTTGAGATGTTTCATCTTAAATGGGATAAGATTATTGCTAGGGAGATGTGATGTGATGTCGACCCACACAACATTATGGTGAGACGGCTTAGCCGATCGGGATGAGATCGGACGCCATCCCGTGCACATGATGGTATTGTGAGTGTACGTCTCAGGATAAAACAGCTTAGCCGGTCGGCTGAGATCGGACTCCGTGCTAAAACACCGTGGTGTATCGGTGCTAAAGATCTCCCAGCTTATATTACTGAATCCTATTTGGAATTACCTTTCCCTTGACTTGACATCTTTATACTGTTTGAGTCTCTTATTGATTTCATGTTTTATTCTCCATAAACTGTTGCTCGTTCTATTGAGAAGGTGTTTAGTTTTACATATTAGTACTATTCCATATGTACTGACGTCACTTTTTTCGGGGGCGCTGCATCTTTAATGTATGCAAGTGGTTCCATAGTAGGTGGCATTGATCGGTGATAGCAACATACTCTCTCCTCCATTAATTTGGTGAGCCCCACTTCATCTCGGGGTCCTATGTCTTTTATCCTTTGTACATAGCGTTTTGAGATATAGCCGTGGTCTTGTTGCCGGTACTGTCATAGCACTCTTTTGTTCCTATTAGAGGCTCCGTAGACATAGTGTGGGTTGTATCTGTTTTTGGGGAAGTTAAACTAAAAATGTTGTAATTGTATCATCTGTTCCACTTTAACTATGATTGTACAATGTACTATTTTGAGGACTTGTTAATGACGTAACTAATGGAAATGAACCGGTGTTGTTCACATGACTTCTTATTGACTAATTAATGGAATGCATTCTTCTCTTTATTTGTGGGTGAGTTCGGTAAACGGTACTGTGCAGACTTGCTCGACCGGGGTAACTCTGTTGATCGTCAGTCACACTCCCCGAGGTCGGGACATTAAAGTTATGCCTCGATCTTGTTAACTTTAGTATGAATATTTATGACTCGAGTTTAATAATGGTATTTTTATGTATAAGAATAAATTGGAAGTGATTTGGGAAGTTTGCATGCAAATTGACGTAAAAAAGGGAAAAATTTGGAGGAAGTATAAGTTGGTGCCCAGGTTGGTGCCAGGCACCAACCAAAACGCCGTTGCTAGCAGGCTAAAATATTCACTGTCCAGGTTGGCGCTAGGCACCAACTAAAACTCCATTGACAGAAGCCCAAAAAGTTTGTTGTCCAAATCTGCGCCAGGCCCGAAGCGTGATGCCAAACGCTGATTTCGTCCTAATTCGACTAGGACTTAGGGATTTCAATCCTACACACCCCCAACATGTATAAAAAGGAGTTCTAAACCTATTTTTTGGGGGTTGGACATTATTTGGAGACAAGAACATCACGTGGAATAACTTTTGGAGTAGAAAATCATCGAGTTTTTTATTCCTTCATCTTTTCTTTGTAATTTATTTATGCAAAATACTTGAAAAATTATTACTACGAACATGAGTGGCTAAGCACTCTAGTTTCTAGGGTTGTTGATGACATGATTATTGTCGTTTATTAATTACATCTTCGTTAATTCCAATTATCATCTTGTGGTTGTTTCTTTAATTCTAGTTTTAACTCGTGAATTGCTGTAGCTACCAATTCACCCTACTACCTATGATATGCTTGGGAAAGCCGTGTTTAGATTATAGTAGAATTAAAGAGAGCTTGTTTCTGAATCAGGGTCTCGGGGAACGATTTTGCAGTTAGGATAAGAATATATATAACGGTCTTGCTTAGTTGAATGTCGTATTACATTCATTCATGATAGTCTCAATACCATAAGAATATAGGATTTATATATTGTAGATAGGCGAGTAGCATTGTGGGAACATGCTATTCCTATAAATGATCCGGTCAATTAGCAACCATAGATAATCTGAATTACGAGTGTGATTATTGAACTTAATAGGATCGATAAACACACCACAACCCAGGAATCTTCATCTCCTCTGAGTAAAATCCAACAACATATGTGTGTATTCTTGATAAATCTGTTATTACTTGCTCAATTTCCTCAATAGTAGATTAGTAGAAAAACCATTACTTTTTATTACTTTAGACAATTAATTAATTTTAGTTAGCTTAGTTAAAGATCTAATCTAAGTCTCTGTGGGTTCGACACCCGACTTTCGAGTCATTTTATTACTTTCCGGCCACGTATACTTGCGTGTACTTGAGGAACCAACATGTTTTTGGCGCCATTGTCGGGGACTTAGTTATTTATTATTTATCTAAGTCAAGATTTTATTCGTTATTTGTCTAAGTTTTTAATTTTTAGTTTGCTTTATTTTTGTTAGCGTAGACTTTTCTGTTGGATGCGGAGGAGTAGAAGCGCTAACAACCTCCTTCCTCTTGATCCTGAAATAGAACGAACACTTTGCAGGTTAAGTAGGGAAATCGAAGCTAGAACTAGAACAGAAGGACAGTTGAACATCGTAGTTCAACCACACCCATTAGAGTTCATAATATTTAAATTTTTATTATGATCATAATATTTAGTTAGTATTATAACTTTTTACATGGCATCTTGGAATGAAATAGTTAGAATGATGGTTAATCTTAATTTGATGATCCTTGTCAATATTGTGGAGGACCACACTAGTGGAAAAATTATCAACATATTTCCGGGAGCGTGTTCGGTTCACAGTCTCAATCCTTTGAGTGAATACTTGTAATATGTATGGTGGTCAAGATGGCCAATGTGATGGTTATCCTAATTCTTTTGATCCTTCTCTGAGCCCTTATTATGATCTCTCTAATAATTTTTTTGAGTTTAATAGGAACAAAGTGGAGAATGTGGAATATGATGCTCAGACCATGGACCTGTGGAGGAAATTAGTGGAACAAACTGTTGAACGCCCAAAGGACTTTGAAAATATCAGGGTTGCAATCACCAAAAATGAAGGTGAATGAGGAAGAATTTGTTGAAGAGAGCGAGTTCCATCAGGAGAAAATTTTGAAGAAGAGGTGATTTTGAGCCAAACTTGGCTAATGGAACAATCTGAAAGATTAGAAATATATGAGGCTCAACATGAGAAAATTATTGATGAGATGAAACACTTCATAGAAGCAAGAGATGAACTAGGACAAGAGATCGAACAATTTGGCACTGTTATTCACGATTTTAGAGCTCTATTGAATGCAAAGGTTGATGCGTGTAACGCCCAAAAAAATAATTATGAGTTATGTAAAGCTAAAAAAGAGCTTATACGCCAAATTGAGGAGCTAAAAATGGAGACTCAATCATTCGACTATATTTTTGTTGATGATGCCAATTTTGAGAAAATTAAACTAGAGCCCTATGAGGAAGTAGATAATATTGCATTTAAAGACTCTAGTGCATGTAAATATGAAGATGTAAATACTTATGCAATTTCTAGAGTTGGGGCATATTAGTCCTCATTCCATGCATTTTTCGATATTGTGTTTGGATGATGATATGGAAATTGAGTCATCCGAGCCTTTGGAGGAGCCAACAGACGATGAACAAGGTGCTTATATTCTGGAATTTATCACGATAGAGAGACATAATTACATACCTCATCTGAAGGCCAAGAAGTGCAGAATACTGCCATGGTTACTTGGCCCAATTAGATTTGTACCTCCACCCCAGGGACATAGTAGAAAGTTGGAAGCCAAATTGGGGGCATAATTCATAAGTTCGAGATGAATACAAAAAGTGGTTCAAGTCGTGCCGCAACGTTAAATCAAGCGCTTGTTGGGAGGCAACACAACTTTACTATTTATTTTATTTTTAATTTTACTTTTTTTATAATTTTTATAGTGTTTGTTTTTATTTTGTAGGATTAAGAGAATAGGAAGAAAGGCTATAAGATGTGCAAAAGTGAACTAGATGATTGAAACTAAGTGTGGGTACGTTCACAAAAGATCGTACCTGGTAGAAGTTTTGAGTGCCCCGTAAGCCGCGATTGCTTCGGCCTTTGGCCTTTCAGGGACTTTCTTCTTCTACTCTCATTATTTTTGACTTTGTTTGTGCCTTGGGGACACTGCATCTTTTAAGCGTGGGGTGAGGAACTGTCAGATTATAGTAGTATAGTTGTATTAATATTAACTTCTTATTTTTAATTTTTAACTTCTTATTTTTATTTGCTAGTTAGTAGAATTAGTAGTGTAGTATTTTAGTACTAGTTTTAGTGGATTTTATCGGAGAAATAAAAAAATAAAAAAAATCAAATAAACTCTAAAATTCAAAAACATTAGAAAATTATTGGGCTGTTTTCGACGAGGGATATCTTGGACAGCTTTCTTGAGGGATTAAGGTCCAACAAAAAATTCAAAAATATATATTTTTTTTTGTAGTCATAAGTAGGTAATAATACCCCTTGGTTTATCTTTGGGCATTGGTTCTTTTTCAATGGATGTATCTTGAATCAGATATTGTTTTAAAATCGTTTTTAGGAAATAAAAGGAAGAAGACTTGATTGCTCCTATGTGCCTTGGACTTTTTGATGCCAGCATAGTTAGGCCTCAGCATGAAAATTATCTTCTTAACATGTTTTGACAAAAACTAATGCCATAGATAAATTGAAAAACCTGTTTATGACGCCTTTTCTCAGTTTCTTGACTCGTTGTTCATGTAGCGGTTTATTGCTTAATATTTCTAAGTATGTGATTAGTTGCGTTGACTTGTGACTTGGAATGAGACCGTCCTGAATGGATCATGTGCATTGTGTGATGTAAGGTCTTGATTGTATTTTGTGTTGTCCTGTGTTAGTCAAGAACTTGCGCCGTGTGTTAGTCAATCGAAATAATTAACTCTTGTAAGTCTAGGAGATAATGTAGGTATTTCTTTGATTGTTCATTTAGCATTATGCCACCATAAATAAAATTATCCTTAGATAGTCCTGTTGAGCCCATAAACCTTATCTTTGGAACCTACATTAAAAACCAAATCTCATTTTGTTCTTAGTTGAACCTTATTTAACCTTTGCCTCTGAAAGCGCTTAAATTGCTAGAAGAATAAGGTGAGATTTGGGGTAGCTTTTGAGTGGAACCATAGAAACGCCAAAGGGTGCACATATGTTTTGAAAGATCATTAGCCAGGCACACTTAAATTTATGGAGAGTGCTGAAGAAAAAAAGAGAAAAGCAAAAGAAAACAAAGCAAATAAAATACAAAAAGAGAAAAAAATGAAAAAGAGAAATCTATCTCCTATCCATCTTGATCTGAGCTAGTAAATGTATAGATGTGATTTAAGAGAAAGGGCTAAATTGTGTATGATTTCGTCGCATGCTTAAGTTGGTCATGAAAATTGTGCACTTGAAAGTTAATTTTGTTTATTAAAGAGCTTAAGAGGGTTAGTTAATTGATCCTAGACTTTGCAAGCTTAGACTAGTGGATATATACGCTACGGGCAAGCCTATGGTACGACCATGGGGTGCACATGAATTTCTTTGTGAGAATGAGTGGTTCTTTGTTCATGTAAGTGATGTCCTTAAATTATATTCGAATGCATATTTAAATGTGTGGACGAAATACTCTCTTATTCTTTGTGTGAGGTACATGATTCCATGACGGATAGGTAACATTATTAAACATATCTTGTTGGGTGAGTGCACGAGTTGAGAGTAGTTATTGGCGACGAGTCGGTCTTTGAGGTCGGATGGTTATGAAATGGTTTTTTGAGTGTTTTAAAGTGTTCACTAATGTTCAGGAGTGTGAAAGTTGGGAAAGGTATGAATGCGTATGCAATGGCTTAATTGTTGGTATCAATCATGGTCATAGGTTTAGTGTGTTGAATTGCTAAATATTCCTCTGTTGTATGATGTCTTGTGTTGCATTATTTGGTTATCAAGGTTTTGGGTTGCTCGAGGATGAGCAAGAGCTTAAGTGTGGGGTGGTGATGGTTGGCTAAAAATCCATATTTTTGCATGTCATTTGCCTCGCATTATGCCTCGATCTTGTTAACTTCAATGTGAATATCTGTGACTCTAGTTTAATAATGGTATTTATATGTGCAGGAGTCAATTGAAAGTGATTTGAAAAATTCGCATGCAAAGTGAAGTAAAAACGGAAGAATTTGGAGGAAGTATGACTTTGATGTCCTGGTTTGCGCCAGACACCAACCAAAACACCGTTGATAACAGACTAAAAGTTCATTGTCTAGCTCTACGCCAGGTGCAAAGCGTGATGCCCAATGGCGGATTTCGTCCTAATTCGATTGGGACTTGGTGATTTCAACCCTACATGTCCCCAACATGTATAAAAAGGGGTTCTAAGCCTTTTTTTTGGGGGGGGGGGGGGAAATTATTTTGGAGGTGAGAACATCACGAGGAACAACTTTTGGAGGAAAATCATTGAGTTCTTCATTCCTTCATCTTTTCTTTGTAATTTGTTACTACGAACATGAGTGGATAAGTACTCTAGTTTCTAGGGATGTGCTTGACATGATTATTGACGTTTACTAATTACATCTTCGTTAATTTCGATTATCATCTTGTGCTTGTTTCTTCAATTCTAGTTTTAACTCGTGAATTGTTGTAGCTACCAATTCACCCTACTATGCTATGCTATGCTTGGGAAAGTGGTGTTTAGATTAGAGTAGAATTAAAGAGAGCTTGTTTCTGAACCCGTAGCTCCGGGAATGATTTTGCGGTTAGGATAGGAATACACCACATGGTCTTTCTTAGCTGAATGTCGTATAATATTCGTTCATGGTAGACTCAATACCATAGGAATATAGGATTGATATATTGTAGATAGGCAAGTAGTATTGTAGGAACATGCTATTCATATAAATGTTCCAGTCAATTAGCAACTATAGATAATCTGGATTACCGAATGTGATTATTGAACTACATAGGATTGATAAACCGACCACAACTCTAGAATCTTCATCTCCTATGAGTAAAACCTAACAATATATGTTTGCATTCTTGTTTAATTTTTGTAATAGTAGATTATTGGAAAAATCATCACTTTTTATTAGCTTGGACATAAATTGATTTTAGTTAGCTTAGTTAACGATTAATCTAAGTCACTGTGGATTCAACATCCGACTTTTGAATTACTTTATTACTTGCCGGCCACGTATACTTGTGCGTACTTAGGGAACCAACAACAAGTCAAGAGGAACTGGAAGAAATAGGTTAGCTTGGTAGCAGTTTGGATCAACATAGTAACAGAAATTGATTGGTTCCTTTGGTATGGCAAGGCTTTACAAGTGTTTTGTGGCAATACTTTTGGGTTTGGCGATCTGCGTGACTTGGTTGAATTAGAGAAAATCAGTTTGCTGGTTTGATTATGTGAAAATGGGTTCTGAAGGATTCATAATAGATTTGACCACGAATCGAGGCTGATGTCTTCTACAAATGTGGATGGTTGTTTCATGTTGCGATATTCTCCGGGATTTAGTTAAGTGGAAGGTTTCTAGTGGATGAGGTGTCTTTCGTAGTTGTGATTGACAGTTTATAATGTGATTCTCGCATTTCATGCGAGAGCATGATAGATGTGATACACTATGTGGGATTGAGATTTGCATGTAAAAGATTGCGGTTCAGTTTTGAATTGAAGGTCATGATTTGTAGACATCATGAACGATTTCAGAAGCTTAATAGAATGCTGGCGCTATCTGTTATCGCCTGAGAATCGCGCACATTTTAGAAGAGGCATTATGTTTTGACTTGCGGATTCTTGACTAGTATTACGATAATCGCCTGATTGTTGATTGCTGATGTTCAAGTTTTGCTATGCGGCGTGGATGATTTATGAGAGTATTTCTCATGAGATAATTGTGTATGAGTGATGTGTTAGTCATTTGAGTGGTGGAGCTGCGATCGAATTTGAAGATTACTGTATTCTTGAGATTTATAGACTGATGTTCTCAAAGGCAAACTATTCCTTGGTTGTAGACTGTGAAGTCATATTAAGAGTTAGACAGCTGATAGTATGTGTTATGGATAGATTACTATGGAAATTTTGAAGGTTATTTTCCTATTTCGAGATGATCAGGATTAATTTGGGGACCTATTAGTAGGCCTAATGGGAATGTGTGTTCTACATTGGATCAGATTGTTTATTCAGCACAACTATTGTTAGGGGTATGTCATCGGCTAGAGTTGATCGTATTCATATTCTTATATGTTTTATGTGCTACTCTCTTATGCTGCGATAAGTTGCGGGACTACTTGACAATTCACACGCCTGATGTGGTTTCGTTTTGGCCTTAGGGCGAGATCTGAGCGAGATGTCTGTTGAGTTGCTTATTGTACCTTAGTCGCACTTTTCCTATCTGTGGTATATTGTGCTAGCCGTTTCTCCATGGTTATGGTCATGCGCTTCCCGTGCTTACTATTAATACACATGTGCTTGTTGATTGTGAGCATTATGGCTCGATGACTATTCCATGTGGGTTGATGTAGTAGATTGGGTTACGCGCCGCAATGGAGTTATGTTAGGATATGATCCTTTATGCTTATCTCGTGTGTTTTACTTCTCTCTTCTAGGATGGGTTCATAGCATTGTGCCTTATGGTTGTATTTGTTGAACTTGTTGGACGGTTCTCTTATTTGGTTATCATTCCATCACGGGGTTACAATCGAGTGATTGCTTAGTTGGTGCACAGATTGCACCGTATGGCTCTAGGAGGCATTTGATGTGTCCTATCGATCGAGCAACTAGTAATGGGTGAGATGAGGTTATCATACCTTGAATTAGTATTATTGGATTTGGTTAAGGTATGTTAGGAAGAATAATGTCAGTAGCAGCTTAGAATTTGGCAATGGTTCTTGTCAGAGGAGAGCTCCACGACTTGTTCATATGAATTTGGAGTTCTAGAGCTCGAATTGGGACGATTTGCATGGCGTTTTTCTCTTTCTGAAGAGAGGATGACTGATTTCTAATTGGATTTTCTTATATATATATATATATATAGTTTCCCCATAGGTGTACACTAAGAATATGGAATTTTGAAGAAAAATTGGGGGG
>MCJB01050462.1:15278-48318 GCA_002018475.1 Nicotiana obtusifolia
TCTATTCTATGTTTGGGAAAACTATGTTTAGATTAGAAAAAGAATTGAAGAAAGCATGTTCTTAACCTTTTAAGGGGGCGGATTCGTGGTTAGGATAGGAATATACTTAATCACCATGCTTAATTGAATATAGTGTTTTTATTGCATTCTTGCTAGATTAATTCCATAGGAATATAGGTGTTAATCTTGTTAAGAATAGTCGAATAGTACTTCGGAAGAAGGCTATGAGTATACTTATCGATCAATTAGCAACCATACATGAATTATATGAGTGGAAAGTCAATTAGAACGCAATAGGATTGGAAAAATAATCACAACCCTGGAATATTTGCTTTATTGATTACTACACACATACCTTGTTCTTTGCAATTCTTAGTTATAAATTAGAATTATAAGTTAGAAAAACCCATCTATTAAAACTGATTCTTGCTTGTTTAAATAACTGTATTAGTTCGTTAGAAAGTAGTCAATTTAAGTCCCTGTGGGTATGACAACCTGGACTCATAATCCTATATTACTTGTCGACCGCGTATACTTGCGTGTGCGCTAGGAAGCAACAAGTTTTTGGCGCCGTTGCCGGGGACATAAAAAAATCTGCTACTTTACCAACTTCAGCTTATATTTGTTATTTATTCAAGTTTTCATTAATCAGCTTACGTTGTTTGCATTGACACAGGCTCTTCTATTGAATGCGGAGAAGTAGAAGTGCAAACAACCTTCTTCCCTTTGATCCAGAAATTAAACGAACATTACACCGAGTAAGGAGGGAAGTAGAAGCCAGGACCAGAATTAACCAAGAGTTAGACATTGTTGTTCAACCACAGCCAATTGAGATGGCAGGGAATGCAGAGAGAGCAGTAATTGAAGCTGCAAGACCAAATCTTGCCAATATGACTCAGGCGATTGTCAAGCCTGAAATCACAGGGCACTTTGAGTTGAAGCAATACATGGTGCAGCTAATCCAGTCTACAGGGCAGTATGTGGGACTGTCGCACGAAGACCCACAGAGACACATTCAGAACTTTTTGGAAATCACGGACACTTACAATTATTCAAATGTGTCTAAAGATTATGTGAGGTTGACGTTGTTTCCCTTTTCTCTATTGGGGGAAGCAAAAGAGTGGTTGCAAAAGAAACCTGCCAACAGTATCTACACATGGGATGACCTGGCCAAAAAATTTCTGATCAAATTCTTTCCAACCAAGAAGACCAAGTCACTGAGAAGCCAGATTTTGGGATTTGAACAACGGGAAGGAGAAACCCTTCGACACGCATGGGAAAGGTATAAGAAGCTGCTTAGGGACTGTCCACACCATTGCCAGACAGATAAGGTACTGGGACACACGTTCATTGATGGTCTAGATGAAGCTTCAAAAATGAACCTTGACTCAGCGTGCGGGGGCAGTTGCATGGCCAAGCCATACAATGAAATCCAACTTCTATTGAACAATTTCACGTCCAATGATCATAATTGGCAAGGTGATAGTGACTCGCGTAGAGCCATTAAACAGAAGGGAGCTGGGTTGATAGAATTGGATGACCTTACAGCTATGAGAGCAGAAATGGCTAAACTGGCTAATCAGATGAACCGAATGACGATGCAGCAGGTTCAACCAAGACAGCAGGTCCAACAAATGTCATTATGCTGTGAGATGTGTGGTGACAACCACACAATTGATATGTGTCCCACCAATCCAGAATCCATATATTATGTGGGACAACAAAACAGGGGGCCCGTAAATCAGAATGCACAGTATGGGAATTCTTACAATCCAAATTGGAGGAATCATCCCAACTTTTCATAGGGTGGTCATCAGCAGCAGCAGAATACAGGCAGACCACAGGGGAATTATAACCAACCACAGAGGCAACCTCCACAATCAGATGATAATACAAATGAGTTGTTAAAGCAGCTGGTGCAAGACAACAAGCAATTCAGAACTGAGTATCAAACCCTCACCACAACAGTGAGGAATCTGGAGCGCCAGTTGGGACAGCTGGCCGGGGCTCAAAATACTCGACCAGCTGGAGCACTACCCAGCGACACTGAAGCTAACCCACGGGCAGCGCTGAATGCAGTATCATTGAGGAACGGGAGACAGTTAGAAGAGGTCGAATCAAAAAAGAAGAAGCAGGTGACCTTCAATGAAAAACCAATCACCATTGAGGTAATAGCAGAGAAGGCCAAAGAAGTTGAGAAATCAGTTGAAGAGGCAGGAGCTAAGCAACCCACACAATTGGTTGCAAGGCCACCACCTCCCTTTCCATAAAGGTTACAGAAGTTGAGAGACAATGTACAAAAAGTTCTTTGAAATTCTAAAACAGGTACAAATCAACATTCCATTGGTGGATATTTTGCAAGAGGTGCCTAAATACGCAAAGTATATCAAGGATATTGTGGCCAATAAAAGGAGATTGACTGAATTTGAAACGGTGGCACTTACTGAAGAGTGCAGTTCTAGAATTCAAGGCAAGCTACCACAAAAATTAAAAGATCCGGGCAGCTTCACTATTCAGATTTCAATTGGGAAACATGCTGTGGGAAGAGCATTATGCGACCTCGGAGCGAGTAAAAATTTGATGCCACTTCCAGTGTTCAAACAGTTGGGGTTGGGTGAGCCACGCCCAACAACAGTTACCCTACAGCTAGCAGATCGCTCCCTCGCTCATCCGGAGGGAGTAATTGAGGACGTTCTGGTCCAAGTTGGCTCTTTCATATTTTCTGCTGACTTCATCATCCTAGATTACGAGCCAGATCAGGACGTCCCATTTATTTTGGGACGTCCATTCCTAGCCACTGGCCGCGCCATTATCGATGTCTGCGAAGGTAAAATGACGATGAGAGTGGGTAATCAAGAAGAAGTATTCAAGGTTTATAAAGCACTTCAGTTGCCTACCCATTATGAGGAATTAGCAATGATCTCGGTGGTAGAGAATACTTCCACATCACTAGTGCCTTACATGATTCCGGTTGATCCTATTGAACGAGGATTGTTTGGGGAGGTGGAAAAGAGTCTGACGAAAGAAATTAAGAAAGTACCGGATATTTCAGGCAATTATGTCCCGGGGCTCAGAAAGCAGAAGAATGGGAAAGGCCTGTAACTCTGACCCGTCTCAGGCCATCCGTTGAAGAAGCTCGAAGGTTAGACATCAAGCCAGATTGATAGCAAGAATCTGAGTCGGGCCACGACGTTAAATCAGGCGCTTGTTGGGAGGCAACCCAATTTTTATCGCTTTCCTAGTTTAACTTCTTGATTTATTCTTTTGGACTAGATAGGGTAATACAATTGATGTATACATATAGAATTATTAGGTGTAATGTTATAGGACATGTAAGTTGTATAACGGTAATTCAAAAAAAAAAAAATATTTCGGGAAACAGCGCCCAGGCCAGCGCCCGGGGCTGCAGGCAGAATGTTCCACGATTTTAAGTGTGGGGTCGAGATACTATGGCTCAACACTTGTACTTATGCTTCGATTTTAAGTGTGGAGTCATGTGACAACTTGCATGCCAACCTATGGCATATGTTTTGAATATTGCTCACATTCCTATTTACTTGTGTTGCAGGATAATATGGCCCGTGACAACATTAGCAAAGGTCCAAGCGTTAGAACCTCCTCCACCACCTCGCCGGTCCCCTAAAGAAAGCACAAACAGGGAGTTTTCTTCTCACCCCGCTCTATTTTACATGTTTGCATGCATCGAGGGTGATGCATTGTTTAAGCGTGGGGTGGGAAAATACCTGTGTTGTCAGTGTTGTGAATGTATATCATGTATGATTTAGTTTTATTTTTGTCTTTTTAATAGTTGTATTGTTATTATTTTTAATAGTTGTATTGTTAGTATTTTAATGTATAAACTGACAATTTTTGAAAATTTTTAGATTTTTCCCGACGATGGATCGTTTTCTTGAGGGATAAAATTTGGATTAAAAATAACAAAAAGATTTTGTTTTATTTTTAGGATAGTTAGGTAATATTCCTTGGTTTTTCTTAAGGCACCAGTTCTTTTCCAAGGATGTAGCTCGAACCGGGCAATTTTAATTTTTCTTTTAGGACTAGTCTTAGGAAGAACTGGGGTATATTGCAATACTTCTTGACATGGTTTATGCTAGTACAATAGGTTATGACACATGATCCACTTCCCGTTAGTTAAATTATAAGTCAAAAGAACAACAGCCCAATTTGTGACAACTCTTCTCAATTGTTGACTTGCATATCATATAGTGTATTTACTGCTTAATTGTTTCAATTGTATATGCTTGCTTAACTCGAAATTTGAACAGAACCGTTGTGATTGAGTCATGTGCATTATGTGAGTAAGGTTTTGATTCTCTATGTTGTGTCTTATATAGTCTAAAACTTGCTCCGTGTGTTAATTAAAACGAAATTGTAAGTTAGGATAATCTAAGAAATGATATAGGCACTTTCTTGTTTAATTATGGATGTGTTTCGCACATCGAATATAAAATTATCCATTGCTAGCCCTTTTGAGCCTATAAGTCTTTTTCTTTTGGTACCTACATTACAAGCTATTCCCTTTATTTTGTTCTTAAATTGACCTTTATTTGAACCTTTACCTCCGAAAGCACTTAGTCGCTAAAAGAAGTAAGGGCAGTGTTAGAGGGATTGTCTTGATTATGAATGGAACTGTGAAAAGACTTGTTGGTTAGTTGAAGCTAAACTGAAAACTCACTAGCTGATGAAAAATTTGTATGGAGTGTGAAAAGAAAAAAAAAAGAGAAAGAAGAAAAAAAAAATGAAAAAAGAGAACAATTGTTAGTAAAAAAAGATATGGAAAAAACACCTCCTATTGTTGTGTGCTAAGTGAGTTGAAAAGAAAGGCTATGTATGTGAGACAAGTTTAACAATTGAAAGAAGAAAAGTGTTTAAATATTGAGTGTAGTGTATAGAGTGCTTAGGAGGACTAGCCACTATTACCAATTATATCCTACCCGTCCCCTAGCCTACATTACAACCTTAAAAGTCCTAGTTGATCTTAGATTTTACTGACTCAATTAGTGGAAATCTACACTACGGGCAAGCTTATGGTACTTTATGGGAAGCATATAAGTTCTTTGTGAGAGTGAGAGTAAGTTGTGCAATTTTGTGTGATTACAATCATATATGTTCACTCTTCAGATATTGGTGAGGGCACATGATTTCATGAACGACTGGTAATGTATAAATTGTCTTGTTAGGTAAGTATATGCATTGAAATTGCTTAATATGGCAAGTCGGCTTTTGAGGTTGGGTGGTGACAATTGGGTTGTTGAATGTTATTGAATTATTATGCCTAAGTGGACTTTACGGGGATTATATGGATTAGTTATGTGTTCATACTTATTTGCTAGTATTGATTGTGTTCAAGAGTATGGTTTGTTGAAAAGTCGAATGTTTCGTGATAATGTTAAGACTTTGGTAGTTGGGAAGGTTGTGTATAATCCCATTGCTCGAGGGCGAGCAAGAGTCTAAGTATGGGGTGTTGATGTTTGGCATAAAAGATATAAAATTCTATGTAAATCATCTCATATTTGGCTCTTGTTTTATGAAATTAGGATGTTAATTGCGTCGATTCATTTTAATGTAATGTGTTTTTATGTGTAGGAATGAGTCGGGAGCAATTAGGGGCGAAACGGGCAAGAAACGAGCCAAAACGAGACGAAAACGGACTAAGGGGCATTGGGCGCCACAGGCAGCGCCTGGCGCCACCTGTAGCGCTGGAGGCAGAACATGGAAAAAGCTCACTGGTTGCAGCGCCCTGGGGGGCGCCTGGCGTCGACTGCGGGGAAGCGTCCTAATCCGTCTAGGAGACCCCTAATTCGACCCCAAACCTTCCCAACTCCTATATAAACACCCCTAAACCCATCTTGGAGGGGGAGAACGTGATTTTGAAGTCTAAGAACGCTACGGAACATCAAACAACGCAATCGATCTTCAGTTCATCAACTCTGTCTAGTATTTTTATTAGTTTTTCAATACTTCATCTTTTGATTTTGTTGAACATGAGTGGCTAATCACCCCTTGTTCTGGGGTTGTGATTAGCCATGAATATTGTGTTTCGAACTTGAGGATTTCGTTTTTTATAATTCATGTTCATATGGTTGTTTCTTCAATTCTATGCCTAATTGCTTAATTGTTTTGGCCATCAATTGAGTTCTATCAATTATCTATTCTATGTTTGGGAAAACTATGTTTAGATTAGAAAAAGAATTGAAGAAAGCATGTTCTTAACCTTTTAAGGGGGCGGATTCGTGGTTAGGATAGGAATATACTTAATCACCATGCTTAATTGAATATAGTGTTTTTATTGCATTCTTGCTAGATTAATTCCACAGGAATATAGGTGTTAATCTTGTTAAGAATAGTGAAATAGTACTTCAGAAGAAGGCTATGAGTATACTTATCGATCAATTAGCAACCATACATGAATTATATGAGCGGAAAGTCAATTAGAACGCAATAGGATTGGAAAAATAATCACAACCCTGGAATATTTGCTTTATTGATTACTACACACATACCTTGTTCTTTGCAATTCTTAGGTATAAATTAGAATTATAAGTTAGAACAACCCATCTATTAAAACTGATTCTTGCTTGTTTAAATAACTGTATTAGTTCGTTAGAAAGTAGTCAATTTAAGTCCCTGTGGGTATGACAACCTGGACTCATAATCCTATATTACTTGTCGACCGCGTATACTTGCGTGTGCGTTAGGGAGCAACAATTTGCGTGATTGGATGGCTAGAGCAAGATTTCTACGTGATTTGTGTTTGAGGGCTAGCCCGGATGAGGTAAGTATCTTACCTAATCTTGTTGAGGGAATATCCTTTAGGATATGACTGTGGTTGCCTAATAGAAATGTGTGAGAAGCAACGTATATGCAAGTTTGACGAGCGTATATACAAGTGCTACGTATGATTCATGACCGGAGTAGTGTTTAGGTGGTACTATGCCTTGATTAGAATATTTTTCAACATGTTATCATGCTTTATATGTTTGTCTAGCTATGTGAGCTCCCTAAATCATTCTAGAGATCATGTGTAGGTGTTGATTTCCTATTAAGCATTATATTTGTTGTTGTAGGGCGTATCCGCCTTACTTGAGTTGTAGTTATACACTAACACATGCATACACCTTTAGCATGCTATCTTTTTCAGTCCATGCGTATATGCGATTTGATATCCATTATTCGTATACATGTATTCTTATATATGTCTTCTATCTAATGGACTGGATTGGCAGCACGCGTGTGGTCCGTGCGGGGTAAGTTATTTTGGCACGTGAGTTGCCCATGAGATATTATGATTATGGAGCGTGAGTTGTCCATGCTGTTGTTATTCTTAGCACGTAAGTTGTCCGTGCCATTGTTATTTTTGGCACGTGAGTTGTCCATGCAACATGTGAGTTATTCGTGCAATTTGTGGATAAGGATCCATCCCCCCCTAAGGTCACCCTCTCATGTTTCTCTCTTTATGTTGTACATGCAGGTTGTGAGAAATAGACGGGTTTCTACTTGACGTGGTTTATGAAATGTGGATCCTTGGTTGGACTTTGCATCTCTTTCTCTATTGCAAACTCCCTGGATGTATACATGATTTTTAATCCATAACTTCTCTATATGCTAGCTTCGGAATGTAAACATGCCTTTATGCATATCTTCTTTATATGTTGCCTTACTTGAAGAGATGATTCATGGTACATATCTTCTCTATATGTGGATCAGTGAGACATGACTTGATGTTTCATGCGTATCTCCTCTATATGCAACTACTGAAGGATTTCTTGATGTTTCATGCAGATCTTCTCTTTGTGCAACAGTTGGGGGATTATTTGATATCCATGCATATCTTCTCTATATGCAACTACGAAAGGATTTTTTTTTTTGGTTAAATATATTTTTATTAATTAAGAACAAAGTACAAAGCAGAGGGGGACATAGATCTTACCTCCCAGAAGAAAGTACATGTACTTATGGTCATCTTAAAGTACTGACTATAAGTACCTAAGTAGCAGTAAGAGGTTAGACCTATGTTAATGCGACGATTGCCCATTTTGTAATAGGACAGTCGTATGTACAAATTTCCTTAGGTCAGCTATACAAAGGAGTACATATGTTCCTATTGTGACCAAATGATTGTGAGATTTGGTCTTCCCTATGTACCTCTGACAGAAATCAATGCTATCAGAGTTTTGCAAAAAAATAGCAAAAGAGCGCGAGTTATCTTCAATTTTGCTTTGACTCCTGATGCAAGGAAAGCCAAGTTGAAGATATCCATCCATGTGTGTCTTGAGGCTGCTTGGTGGAGCTGTTGGCTGTGGTTGTTTGTGACTATTAGTGTTGGGGCTGCTACTATGATGTGTGTGTGTCCTGTTGTGCTTTGGGTCATTCATGTTGGTGTTGGCTTTGGCATTGTTGCTTGTTTGTGGTGCAATTGTTGTTCTTGTTGATATTGTTGCTGCCTGTATGATGGAGTTGAAATGAGGTAGCCCAGTGAATGATGCTGAATCTGTTGTTGAGTCTGCTTTCTCCTACTTGTAGTATCTGTTGCTGCTTGTTTCCTTACATGATGTGGTTTATTTATGTTGCTGCTATCTTGATTCAAATTGTTGCTGTTTCTGCTGATTAATTTTGCTAATGTGCATGGGATGCTGCCTGTGATGTTGCTTCTGCTACTGTGGCCAATTGAGGTTTTGGCCTTGAGAGTATTGCTGATATTACCACTGGTGTGCCTGAAGTTTTTGCTACTGTTGTATCTGCTATGCTGGTGAAGGGAATGCATCTGTGTTGCTATGTATTTCTGCTAGACTGCAGGTTGACTGGATATGGTGCTGCTATTTCTTCTGCTGCTTCTATTGATGTTGCTTTTGCTTCTGGTACAGGTATGGTTGGGATGCTTGTGTTTGTGAGAGTTCTGAATTGTGGTGTTCCAATAAAGAGTATTGTGGGTATAGGAACATGATGATTGATGTAATTGCATTAGACTGAGCACTCGAGGTGCTAATACCACACAATGCAACTGCGCCAATAATCTGATCCTATGTGGACAGCTGCTTCTAAGAGGTCTATTGTTTCTGTGTATTTGTTGGCAGTGTTGTTGATGTTGTATGCTTGGTTGTGTTGAAGGCTTGAGATGTTTTCTTTTTCCTGCTTTCATGTGTTGATTTCCTCTGATGTTGTTAGTGAGGATCTTGAGGTTCTTGCTGCTGGTTGTGCTACGACCTATTGGTACTGCTGGTTTTCCTTTTTTTGGCCTTGATGTTTTCTGCCTTCCTGGTTTCTATTAGAAATTGCACCTCTACTATGATTGTATTCCCTTTAGAATTTGCTGCATTTGTGGGAATATGGTCATATCCTGATCAATGCTAATATCATTGTTGGTGGCATGGCTGCTGTTGCTGAAGCAAGATAACTGCTGCTTGAGTTCTGATCTTTGTCTGTCACTGGTGCTGCTGCTCTCAGTGAAAACACTACTATTGTCACTGGTGTTACTGTTCTCACTTAGTTGCTCAGATAGCTGCCTTTTACTGTCTGTGTTTCTGCAATATCCCTTCAAAGCTAGCAGAAAAATTATAGAAACTGTTGTTGGTCCTTCTGTTGGCCTTGATGTTTTCTGCCTTTCTGATTTCTGCTGGAAAAAACAACTCTGCTGTGTTTGTATCTTCTTTAGCCTTTGCTGCAGTTGTTAATATTTTGCCATAGCATGATCAGGGGTGTTGTTGCTGAAACAAATTAACTGCTGCTTGAGTTCTATCTACTGGTGCTGCTGATCTTACTGGAAACATTATTGTTGTCACTGGTACTGCTAATCTCTATTGGCTGCTCAGATTGCTGTCTTTTACTATCAATGCTTCTGCAATATCCCTGCAACACTAGCCAAGAAATTATGGGAAAAGGGTGAAGTTGCTGCAGTTGAATATCCTGTGAGCTTGTGATGGACTGGTTCTTGTTTGATGCTAAGATTATGCTCTGTGAAGGGAGAATTCCTTCTGCTATCCCTGCAATCCTGTCTCTGGTGCTGCTGGTCTCAGTTGGCTGCTCAGTAACTCATCCCTTTCTGTGCATCCCTGACGTCTTTTTTGAGTGCATGATCTGATGTATAGTAACAATGTCTGCTACTATTTATTTTGCTATTTTTACTCTTATGTATGCACATTGAGTTTTATCAGCATTCAATATCCTTTTGCCCTGTGAGTCTAGCTGGTCGAAATGATAGCACTCAATTCTTCCAAGTACCAGTGCATAATTTGCTAGATGATCAGCTAGCTTGTTTCCTTCCCTGTATGTGTGTGTTACAATTAGTGTAAGGGGTTCTTTTAATTGCAATATCTCTTATACTCGATCAAATATGCACCAGGGTGGTTTCCAAATGCCATTAATGATGTTTTTTAATAGCATTGAATCTGTTTGGAGCCATATGTAGGAAAATCCTTGTGATCTGCAGTAGTTTAGAGCTTCAGAAATGGCTGTTGCTTCTGCTACTGTGTTTGTTCCTTCTGGGATTTCTGTGCCAAGTGCATAGAGTAACTCCCCTGTTTCATTTCTCACACAGTATCCTATTGAGCTTCTTCCAGGGTTTCCTTTTGATGCTCCATCAGTGTTGACTTTTATCCATCCTTGCATGGGGAATTCCCATATGACTTTATTGTATTTTAGTTTTGGGGTGTAGTTTTCCAGCATATGTACAAGATCCTGCCATTTGTGTGGGACATTGATTCCTGTCTTTCTGGTTTTAACTAGTGCTTGTAATGCTGTGGAGACTTGATAGATGACTCTGCCAGTTGTGACTGTTTCCCCATGTTTATGACTGTTCCTTATTTTCCAGAGTTCCCATACAATGCAGGAAGGAACTCCCTGTAGCACTGCTCTGAGTCTGTGAACTGTTTGTGCTGTCCAACATTTTGTTATTGCTTGATGGAAGGATAGTCCATCGAGTGCTATTCTTGCTCTTTGTAGAAAGTATTTCCACACCCTGGTTGATACATTACAAATATCTTCTCTACATGCAAGCTTTGATGATTTAAAGATGTTGGACGCATATCTTCTCTATATGCTGAGTCATTAAACAAGAGTAATATCTGTGTATATCTTTTCTATATGAAATTGTTGACATGATATCTGATATCAAATGAATATCTTATTTATATGATGAACTGTTAAGAGACTTGTGCACATCCTCTCTATGTGCACTGTTTGGTGGTACCGGTATTTCCTATTTTGACTTTGATACTGTTGCTGGGTACACGTATATGTTTTTGAGTTATGCATGTTATATGTATAAGTATCCTTGATCTGAGACCTCGTCACTACTTCAGCGAGGTTAGTCAGGATACTTACTGAGTACTTGGGGTCCGTTATACTCATACTACACATTTGCACCTTCCGTGCAGATCTTGGAGTTGAGCTGATGTGGAAGATGGAAGTTGGCATTGAGGATGTATCTACTCTCGGAATATAGCTACCACTTGTTCTTGGTAGTTTAGGATTTGTACTTCTTTTCATGTATATTCCAAACAGATGTTGTATTTATTTTTGTACCCACTTTGTAAATCTAAATCTTAGAGGCTCGTGACTTATACCACCAATTCTTTGGTTATTGTATGGAATTCAGCTATTTTATTCACTGATTATTGATGATATTTCATACGAGTTGTGTTATTAGTTATTTGGCTTACCATACGGGTTATGTTAGGTACCATCACGACTAGGTAAGATTTTAGTTCGTGACAAGTTGGTATCAATGCTCTATGTTCATAGGTTCTACGAGTCATGAGCAAATATCTAATAGATCTTTCGGATCGGTATGATGATGTCCATACCTATATTCGGGAGGCTACATGGCATCTAGGAAAGTGAGTTAGGTGTCATCACGACCAGATGATAGTTTTTGGGTTGTGACAAGTTGGTCAGAGCCACAGGTTCATTGGTTCTACGAGTCATGAGCAAGTTTACTAGGGTCTTGTGGATCGGTACGGATACGTTTGTACTTATCTTTGAGATGTTATCGAACTATTAGGAAAACTTCACTTTCTTTTGTTCTTGTCGTGCATATTTGTTATTTTTAAAGTTTGAACCTTACTCTTCTATTCTCTCACAGATGGTGAGTACACGTTCAGCCGGATTAGCTGAGCAGACACCAGCGCCTCCAATCAGGGCTGTGAGGGCCAAGGCTGAGATAGAGGCTAAGGTGGGGAAACACACTAGAGCAGCAGCTATGGAGCCACTGATTGCTCTAGTAGAGGAGTAGGTTCCGGATATTGTTGAGCCGGTAAGACCAGCTTAGACTTCGGCAGCACCTATTGCTATGCCTAATCATCAGGAGACTTTGACCCAGATGTTGAGTGTGTATACAAGCTTGACATAGGCAAGTATGATACTAGTTGCACCAGCTACCTTACAAGCCCGGGGAGGAGCTCAGACTCCCTCCACCCGTACATCAGAGCAGCTAGCTCAAGGTTATCAAACACCAGGGGTTTTACCAGTGCAGCTAGTTGTTGCAGTATAGTCCGAGGCTGGACCATCTTTGACTGATGAGGATCAGAAGACGCAGCGATTCCAAAGACTTCATCCTCCCTAGTTCAGTGAAGGAGAGTCAGAGGATGCTCGGGGCTTTCTTGATCAGTGTCATCAGATTCTTAGCACAATAGGTCTTGTGGACTCCAGTGGAGTTGGCTTTAATACTTTTTTAACTGACAGGGCTAGCCTATAGGTGATGGCAGACCTATGAGTCGGGCAGGCAAGCTGGTGCAGCACCACTTACATGTCATCAGTTCTCAGTTCTCTTCTTAGAGAAGTTTGTTCCATAGACTCGTAGAGAAGAGTTTCGTAGGGAGTTTGATCATCTATGCCAGGATGGCTTGACTGTGACCCAATCTGAGATGAGATTGATGGAGTTTTCACGTCATGTAGTATTTTTGGTCCCTACTGAGATGAGAGTCAGGAGGGTCATTGATGGCCTCAACTATGGTATTCCATATGGTATGGACCGAGTAGCCGAGATGGATGTTAGTTTTCTCTAGGAATTTGAGATTGCCATGCGCTTGGAGCATGTTCGCAGGCTTGAGTGAGAGGAGGAGAGGCCAAGAGGCCCCGTGGCTTCGGTGGTTCCTTATTTGGAGGCCAGTCACATCACAGTAGAGGTTATCCTTCTAGGCCCGCTTAGGCAGCTCACAAGATCCCTCGTGGTTCATTAGTTAGCCATGGTTCATATAGTGCTCTCCCAAGTAGTCATCACTTAATTACTTCGTCGGCATAGAGTTCTTACCGCACTTGATCTGCTCCAGGTTCCATAGGAGATTATTCGGGTTATCAGGGTCAATCATAAGGTCAGCAGCCTCATCCGAAGAGGGGTTGTTTTGAGTGTGAGGACTTGAGTCATCTCAAGAGGGATTGACCTAGGCTTCTGAGTAGTGTACCACAGAAGGGCACGCAATCTATGGTTCCAGTGCTAATAGCTACCCCACCCGCACAACCATCTAAGATGGGGCTCTGTCGGTTCGAGGTCTCCTAATAAAAAGAGGTCAGTAGGGTAGTGGACAAGCTCGTTGCTATGCATTTCCAACCAAGCTAAGAAACAAAAACAAAAAAAGCGGAGAGCACGAGGGAGGCGATAGAGAGAGAAAGCTTCAAGAGCGGCAATGGCGACGACTGCCGGTAATACGCCGGCCGGTGACCCCTCCCCCTCCATCTCCCAACCTCCCGCTGCACCTCCCACCTACCCAAAACCACTCGACTACAGTCAACTTCTCAAACCATCAACTCTGAATTCGAACTCGACAGCAAACCCTAGATCGACAGCGACAATCGAACCCATTCCCTTCAAGAAAGCTACTTTCCTACAAGGACAACCTTTCGTCAAATTTACAGAAATAGAGGTTGAACTAATGAATCAAATTGAAGGCCTACAATATGCAGTTATTGGCAAGTTTTCATATGGTTTGCCTGACATCCAAGAACTTCATCGACTAATCCCTACGCATTGTGGGATAAAGGGCGACTACAACATTGGACTACAAAGAGATAGGCATGTGCTAATTCGTCTGACATTGTGGCAAGGTTTTCTCACTTTCACTTCTAAAGCAGTGTATTATCTGAAAGCAAGAGATGGATACGAATACCAGATAAGAACATTAATCTATGACTCTAAGTTCAAGGAAGGAAAAGAAACCTCAAAGGCGATGGTGTGGATTTCATTTCCCAGTTTGCTACCAACCTTTTTTGTTAAGGAATGATTATTCTCACTTGCATCTGCTGTTGGAAAACCACTACATCTAGATATGGCAACTATAAACTAGATGAGACCTAGCTGTGCCAGAGTAAAAGTTTTGGTTGATCTTATGGCAGAACTACCAAAGAAAGTTAGAATGGATATTGAAAATGAGGCCACTGGTGCAAGGAGAACAGAGTGGATTAAAATCCAATATGATTTTATTCCCAAATATTGTAAACAATGTAGGTTGAAAGGACACATGCTAGAATTCTTGAAGTTGCACCCAGAATTGATAAAGGAGAATTCTATTGAGAAGCCAAGAACAAAAGACAAAGGAAAAGAAGCAGCACCTCTATTGATCCTATCAAGTGGTAAAGTAGTTGGCAACACTGGTTTACAATGGAAGGAGGTTAATCGAGCACAGAACAAAGACAAATAGGTAGCAGGTCAACTCAAAGAGAAACTGGAGATTATACCAGCTATATCAAAAACCCAGGAATTACAGACAAATAACAAGTTTGTTGTTCTGGAAATTGAACAAAGCAAAGCCAATGAACACAAGCAGAATTTTACAATTGAAGAAGAAAAAGAAGAGAAGAATGCACACACCTCAATGGCAGCAAAGATAAGTTCACCACCAGGCAACAGCAACTACCAATAGTATACAATGAAGCAAATGGAAAGGAGTGGAAGAAGAAACATAGTAGTAGCTGCAGCAGACAATGAACCAACAGTCCAATGGGTGAGCAGGCAATTCGGAAACAAGTTCACAAATAAACAACCATGTCAGGACATCCTCCCTCATCCAAGTAACTTTATGGTAGCAGACCAAGATGTGGATGAGGCTCAAATAATTCAACTTTGTGAAGGCAAGCTATGGAGTGAACAAGAAGAGAAAGAATCAGAGGAAGAACAAGTGCCAGCTGGTACAGGCAGTGATGAGGAGCCAACTGATGAAGAATTGGAGCATGACCTACAAAGTGCAGAAGGTAAATCAAAACAGCAGGAAACAATGGAAAACACTCACACAGTGGAAGCAATGCTGCCCAGCACACTGACACCTTCTAAGCCAATGACAATGGATATAAAAAATACAGGAGAGTACGAAGACAGCAAGCAATCAACAGATAGTTTGATCAAGAATAGCAAGTTCAATGAGATACAGAACACCTCATCTAACAAAGCCAAGCAGCAGATCAAATTTTGAACAACTGACTGCTCTCATGAGTTTAACATCAACAAAGGCCAGCCGATCCACAATACAATGAACACATAATTGAATCAAGAAGGTCTCAAATTACAAGTGATAAATTTCTGAAGTGAAATTGAAAAGGGGGAGCAAACTGCTGAAATAGGAAATGATCTTGGCGAGGAATCCACCACTCAAAACCTAATAAATACAGCAAGACAAGCAGATCTTTCACCAAAATTGTTGGATGCAGTGAAATCAATTAAAAAAGCAGGAAAAAACAGGGCAAAGACACTCAAAGTGTAGGGGCAGGAGTTCAAACAAGAAGGATCTTATCCAAATCTCAATCCTAATCATGAATGGGATCATTTGGAACATAAGATCAGTCAACACAACGAAAGCCTTTGAAAGACTTATCAATATGCACAGCCAGCACCACTTTCAATTCGTTGAAATCACGGAGCCTAAGCAAAAAGCCAGGAAATTGTAAAGATACAAAATGAGGATTGGACTTCCACAATGTTTTGCCAATGTGTCAAACAAGATATGGGTTTTTGTGGATGAGGATCATGAAGTAGACATAATATGTGACATGGAGAAGCAGTTAACTTTGAAATTAACAAAGGTGGATTCACAAACAACTTTCTTTATCACCTTAGTATATGCAAAATGTAATGCTAATGAAAGAATTGAACTGTGGGATAACTTACATAACCTTGCCAGAAACATGACACTGCCTTGGCTGGTGAGAGGTGACTTTAATGTCATATGAGATGAGGAAAAGAAATTTGGAGAACTTCCAGTAACACTGAAGGAGATTGAAGACTTCAGACACTGCATCAACACCTGCAACCTCTACGAGCTAACTTTAAAGGAAGCATATACACATGGTGGAATGGGAGAGCAGAAAAAGACTGCATTTTCAAAAGACTGGGCAGATGGTTAACCAACTTTTCACTTTAACAATGGTTATCATAACTAGAAGTCACTCACTTGCCAAAAATAGGTTCAGATCATTGCCCATTGCTGCTGACTTGCAACACAAAAGCCACCTCAGCAAACAGAGCCTTCAGATTTCTAAATTTCTGGATAAAGCACCACAACTTCAAAGCAGTGGTAAGAGAGCATTGGAAAGCAGACTTCATTGGGGATCCTTTCATAATCTTCAATCATAAGCTGAAGAAAGTGAAAAAAGCACTATCAATATGGAGCAGAACAACATATGGAGACATCTTCCAAAAGATAGCAAGTCTAGAGGAAGTCGTCAAAGTACATGAAGTCCAATTTGTGCTCCATCCTACTGCTCAAAACATAATAAGACTACAACAGGTGCAGGCTGAACTGATCAAGTATTTAACTCTAGAAGAAGAGTTCTGGAAGCAGAAATCAAGCATGGCTTGGTTCAAAGATGGAGATAGAAATACAAAATTCTTTCATGCACAAGTGAATGGCAGAAGAAAGAGGCTACAACTTAGAAGAATTCAGAATAACATGGGCACATGGCTAGAAAATAATGCTAAAATAGCAAATGAAGCAATCAACTTTTTCAATACACAGTTTCATGAAGACAACCCCCCTGCAAGATTTGAAATATTGAACCACATTCCTACACTGGTAGACAATGCAGACAACTGCCTGCTAATGCATCAAGCAACAAGGGAGGAATTTAAAAATGCAGTATTTGGATTGAATGCAACAAGTGCAGGAGGACTAGATGGTTTCACTAGATGTTTCTACCAGTCATGTTGGGATATAGTCGAGGATGATAGAGTTGATATGGTAAAGGCAGTCTTTAATGGACATACTCTTCCCAAGTGTATCACACACACAAACCTAGTGTTGCTGCCCAACAAGAAGGAAGTACTTACCTTCTCAGATTTGAGACCAATCAGCCTCGGCAACTTCATTAACAAGATATTTTCCAGAGTAATTCATGACAGGTTGGTGATCATTCTACCAAAGCTGATTTCAGAGGAACATGCTGGTTTTGTTAAAGGCAGAAGCATAGTGGAAAATGTGCTCTTAAATCAAGAGATTATAACAGATATTTGACTCAGAACCAAAGCAGGTCTAAATGTTGTAATTAAACTGGACATGACCAAAGCATATGACAGATTGTCATGACTATCCCTGACCAAGGTACTAAGGAAGATGGGATTTGAAGAAAGCTTTATTGACTTGATTCATGGACTGGTGGCCAGCAACCGGTACTCTGTCCTGATCAATAGAGAACCACATATCTTTTTCAAATCCACAAGAGGAGTCAAACAAGGTGATCCTTTGTCACCTGCCCTGTTCATAATAGCAGCAGAAGCCATGTCTAGAGCACTCAATGCTCTTCACTCCAACTCTCATTTTTATGGATTTGGCTTGCCTAAATGGAGTCCCATGATCAACCACCTGGCATATGCAGATGATACCATCATCTTCTCCTCATCAGATGCCACATCACTTCAGTTAATAATGGAAGTACTGCTGCATATGAAGATGCTTCTGGCCAGCTGATAAACAAGAGTAAATCTGCAGTGTACATGCATCACTCCACCTCAACACATGTGATCAACAAGGTACAAAGGATTACAGGAATCCTACAGCAAGATTTCCCTTCCATATATCTTGGATGTCCAATCTTTTACATGAGAAGGAAGATAGACTACTACCAAGGTCTTATACAAAAAGTGATGAACAGGCTTCAAGACTGGAAAAGAAAACTATTATCCACAGGGGGCAGGGCAGTACTTATCACACATGTCCTGCAAAGCATGCCAATTCATCTCCTCTGTGCAGTAAATCCTCCTGCCAATGTGATCAATAAACTTCACAAATTAATTGCACAATTTTTCTGGGGCAATTCTGTTGGAAATTCAAGAAGGCACTAGGCATCATGGAATACTTTATGCTTGCCATGTGAGGAAGGGGGTGCAGGTTTTAGATCCTTACATGACATGTCTGCAGCCTTGTTCTGCAAACTATGGTGGCACTTCAGAACAAAACCAAGCTTTTGGAGTGCATTCATGAGCCAAAAGTATTGCAAAAAACTCAATCCAATAATTGTTCCTTGGAGAGGTAGATCACACATCTGGAAGAAAATGATTGAATGCAGAAGCATTATGGAACATCAAATACTCTGGCAACCTAAAATGGGGTCTTCACTATTCTGGTTCGAAAATTGGACAAGACTGGGAGCCTTATACTTTGTTACTCCTCCTGACTTCATATGTCATGAGACTGTATAGAACATCAGGCTGAGTTTTTCACCTGCCACGCTTAGATGATTTAATCGATCAACTGGTGTTATTTATGAAGAAGAAAGATGGTTCTATGAGGATGTGTATCGACTATCGGCAATTGAACAAGGTGAATCCACTTCCACGCATAGACGATTTAATCGATCAACTTCAGGGTGCTAGGGTTTTCTCACAAAAGGATTTGAGATCGGGGTATCATCAGTTGAAGATTAGAGCTTTAGACATCCCTAAGACTGCTTTTAGGACCTATGGGCATTTTGAGTTCTTGGTGATGTCTTTTGGTTTGAAAAGTGCCCCAGGAGCCTTTATGCATTAGATGAACAATGTGTTTCAGCCTCATTTGGATTTCTTCGCTATTGTGTCCATTGATAATATATTGGTGTATCCCCATAGTAAGGAGGAGTACGAACATCATTTGAGGACCGTGCTTCAGATCTTGAGGGATAAGAAGCTATATGCTAAGTTCTCCAAGTGCGAATTTTGATAAGACTCAATGGCATTCTTAGGTCATATGATATCTAGTGAGGAGATCAAGGTGGACTAGTAGATGATTGAGGTAGTTCAGAATTGTACCAGACCTTCTACCGCTACAGAGATCTGGAGCTTCCTAGGGTATCTGGGTATTATCGTTATTTTTTAGAGAGGCTTTCATCCATTACAGCTCTAGTGACCAAATTGACCCAGAAGAGTGCTCCATTTAGGTGGTCTGACGAGGGTGAGGAAGCTTTCAGCAGCTCAAAATAGCTTTGACTATAGCCCCATTGTTGGTTTTGCCTTTGGGATTAGGATCATATATAGTTTATTATGATGCTTCGGGTTGGTCATGCATGTGTGTTGATGCAGGACAGTAGGGTGATTGTCTATGCCTCACACTAGTTAAAGCCCCATTAGAAGAACTATCTGGTCCACGATTTGGAGTTTATAGCTATAGTGCACGCGGTCAAGATTTGTAGGCATTATCATTATGGCATGTCTTGTGAGGTATATACAGGTCATGGGAGTCTCCAACATCTATTAAAATAGAAAGATTTGAATTTGAGGCAGCGGCGGTAGATGGAGTTGTTGAAGGATTATGGTATCTCCATTCTTTATCGTCCAGGAAAGGCCAATGTGGTTGCTGACGCTTTGAGCAGAAGTGCGATGAGTATGGGGAGTTTAGTGTTTATTCCAACTGTAGAGAAGCTTTTAGCCATGGATGTTCAGGAGTTAGCCAATAGGTTGGTGAGGTGGGACATGTCAGAGCCGAGCAGGGTTCTTTCTTGTGTTGTATCTCAGTCATCATTGTTCGAGTGCATTAAAGCACGCCAGTATAATGATCCCCACTTGCTTTCCCTTAAGGACACGGTGTAGCACGATGATTCTTAGCGGGTGATTATTGGCAATGATGGGGAGTTATGGCTTTAGGGTCGGAGCTGTGTTTCTAATGTTGATGCCTTGAGAGACATAATTCTAGAGGAGGCTCACGGTTCGCGGTACTCTGTCCATCCAGATGCTATGAAGATGTATCATGATTTGAAACAACATTATTGGTGGAGAAGGATGAAGAAGGACATTGTTAGGCATGTTCCGCGGTGTTTGAATTCTCAATAGGTTAAGTACAAGCATCAGAGACCAAAAGGTTGCTTCAAAAGATGGATACACCGGAGTGGAACTGGGAAAGTATCACTATGGACTTTGTGGAAGGTATGCCATAAACATTGAGAAGATTTGACGTTGTTTGGGTTATGGATAGACTGACTAAATATGTACATTTCATTCCAATCATGAGTTCCTATGCTTTGGAGCAGTTGGGTAAGATCTAAACGGGAAAGATTGTTCGCTTGCATGGTGTACCTATTTCTATCATCTCGGATCAACGCACTCAGTTTATATCACCTTTTTGGAGGGTAGTGCAATGTGAGTTGGCCACACAAGTTGACTTGAGTACGACACTTCATCCCTAAATGGAGGCAGTCTGAGTGCACCATTCAGATATTAGAGAACATGTTGTCATGCCTCGTTTTCTCACGAAAAAGGGTTTCGACGTGTGACAACTCTTTTAAATAGGCATTAAAAGAGAAGAGTCGCCACCTAACGATTATGAGGTGCGTTAGGGCACCTATTTGCAAATAACTCTGTTTGACTAGTCCGTGTCACCAAAAATAGGGTAAGGGCTCAAATTACCTCAAAGAGAAAGTGTTAGGCACTCTTCAAGGTCCACAATTGTGGATCCCGGCCGAACTTTGAACTATGTGGATTGTGTAATTAAGCTAGGTGATCAAATAAATAAAGGTAAATTTAGAAGTCGAAGAGTCTTATTAAAACACATGAGAATCGATACAAATTTTAATGACTACAAGGATACAGCTACATTGATCTATGTTAAATGACTACGTGCAAATAACAATACACAAAGAAAGTGGGGGGTCCTAAGTTTTTAAGCCTAAAGGATCACCTCGTGCAACATAAATAATACTTCTCAACTCCCTTAAGGTAGGGGTTGCTCATATTATTCAGCGGGCACAGACTATTATCTCATGCAACCCAATTACTATGTCGAAGTTGTTTACTTAAAGGCGCTCCAATTCAATTCTAAATCGTACCCTATGCGTGCACTACCCGTCCCATGCCTATGGTCCATTGAGGCTTTGGACCTCTGTTAGGTGGTTCTAGACTCTGCTTAGGTTTCTCAAAATGATAAAACTAGGCGACATTCAAAACAGATAGGACTTTATGTAAAAACAATTAAAGGCTCAAGTTAGCCTCCACAAATAAACAACAAAAGCACGCTGTCAGTTTAAGCAGTACACATTTTAGGCATCATACAAACATCATTGTTGTTTCTGACTAATGAATTCATAGATTATAGGCATTAGAAAGCTCCTATAGGCATGATCTCTAAATTGCTTATGCAATGAGGCAGTAAAACTGCTTGACAGCACAGAATTAATGATGTTTGATTTGATAAACATACGTTCTAGATGAGTGATAATACCCCATAGGCAGGATTGACAATTGAACTTGATTTTATAATATTTCATCCCTATAGGCATGTCATCTAGGAGGAGCAGTATAATGAAAATAACGAAAGTAGTCGATTGATTGGTTAAGATCCTATAGTCATGATGTCTAAAGGAGCAGCGTGCTAAGAGCAGTAGAAGCAGTTGATTGATTAATTAATTGAAACCCTACAGACATGGTATCTAGGTGGACATTAGCAAACCATGTTTAATTGTATTCAATAGGCATGCTATCTAGAAGTGTTCAGTAGTACACATGGAAACAAATATAGTAATTACTTGAGCCAAAATGTTTTGACAAGTTAAGTGAAGTGCGTGCGTGATTCCTCTAGGCGTGATATCTATTAGTGTACAACACACTGAACTAAATTACATATAAGGCATGCTGAACGAAATAGCAAATAGAACACATGGACACTATAGGCATGTTTTCTACACTTTTATGCAAGAATTAGAATGCCCCAACCCCATTCTTGTTAATCTCCCCGTTGTTGGCTTACAAGTATTACATACCCAATGATAAAAGAAGAAACAGACTCAAATATTACAGAATTAAGATGACTACATGCCCAACAAATAGAGCAGACCCAAAAAGAGCTAACCTAGCGCTGCTTGGGCCTTCAATAGACTCTTTCACTCGAATAGCAAGCCCAGATCGAAACACTTCCCAAAACCGGAGAGTACGCCCATTTGCACAACTCAATGTCACACATGGACCCATATCAAGCCCTACAGTAACTATATTGACCACTTAACCAAATAAGATAATGGACCACACGTGGAAATAACCTAAACAGCTCTAAATAGAGACAGGGTTGGGTGACATTTAGCAGGATTCATTAACACATTGGCATTTCAGAAGCAAGAGTGAAAGTATTGATTAAACAAAGAACAGGTAGCTATGAGAGTCAATAGACTCGATTTGAAACATGGTAAATGCAACATAGGTTAAATCATTGAGCAGGTGACAGCATGATAAAGATAGACATAACACTAGGAGAGTTAAGAAGACATGCCATTTTAAATTATCAGCGTAAATATACTAAGGACATACAAGGTGAACAGGCTAATTTTTTCCAGAATGAGTTCAGAATAGAGCATTAGCCTAAAAGGATTTTAATACCATAGGAGGCTAAGTCATGAATCGTCACACCGAGTCATTGTCAGGAAATGACAATTACACACAACAAAAAGGCAAGCAAGCAATCGATGAGAAGCCTAATCATGGTGAGTATAACACAACAATCTCAAAGTCAAAAGGTGTCATGGAAGGAAGACATATTATCTTAAAGTTAAATAGAACAAGTAGACTCAGAACTTAAACCAGTCGACTACGCATGATCATGTAACCTAAATGTATTGGGATTCAACTAGAAGCATAAGAAATACCAAAGAATGCAGGATTGACCAAGAACCAGAACAAAGCAAGGGGTTTGATTAAAACATTGCGACAACAAATATAGTTCATGTAAGTAGGTAAAAACAGAGTTCGCATAAAAGAATTATTAGTGGAAGTTCCTTAAGGCAAATTCTGAATAACAGATGATTCCCTAGGAATTTCAGTGCGAGAATCCAAAACAAGGCATGAGAAAAACTCACAATAAATAGCAGAATAACAAAGTAAACTTAAAGATACAAAGTCATTCAAGCTGAACGCATAGGAGTTTAAAGAATTAGGCAGGTTGTGACACTAGGAGAATCAGAATTGCAGAATAGCTAGAATGCAAGTAAAATTACAAATGATTACAACACAATATTGGAGTCATATTGGTTCGAAAAACGTGAATATGCGAAGCACTGAAAACAAGCAAAAAAGGATAGAATTGCAAAAGTCAAGACATTCACCAGTTTGCAGATTCAATAAACAAAATAGAAGAGAAGGCTAAGTGTCAGAAATTGCTCGAATATCACCAGTAAAGAGAACAACCAAAAGGCCTAAATCCTAGTGCGTCAAAGTTAACAGGAGCCTCAAATGAGCCCCGAGCAGTGCTCGTACTAGGGAGGTTGTTAGAGAGGGTTCTGATGTCCTTGGCTTTCAGCCGGCCAAGAGCAATAGATTCAGAATAGTATTGAGTGAGTCAGAGTATGAGAGAATAACAATGATAAAGGTTTTCAAAAGGGATTAGGATAGGGGTTTATATAGTAGTTAAATTAACACGCAAATAAGGAAAAACAGTCAATTAGACATTAAAAGGAAAGAATATCATGAAAAATTGATTAGAATAAATTTAAGAGGAATTAGGCAAACCCTAGTTTGAAACGAAGAACAAAAAATATTAAAACGCTCGCTGAATCAGAACCATAGGGCCTGGTAGTGAGTGTACTAGGTCAGAAATATGAAGATAATATAGAATCGGAGTTGAACGAACACCAATGACTCAGTTTCCATAAATAATCGAGTAACAAATACTTGTAACATTTAAGAGATGGTAAGAGGCTTCATGTGTACAAGAAAGGAATGAAATCATGGAAGATTTCCTTGTGAATATTGGATTGGGAGTTGGATTTGAGTGGGGCGGCTAGGGTTTGAAGAAGAGAGGAGAAGGTTCGAGAAAATATAGAGGTAGGTGATAGAGTGGGAATGGTAGGTTTTTGGGTGGGTTTGGTTAGTTTATAGCAGAGGGGTGATTGTGCCGTTGATCTTGAGAGATCAACGGCTAGGATTGGAAGAAAACGGAGCTGGTCGTTTTAATGCGTCCTGACTAGGTTTGGGATAGGGTTTGTTTGCTTTGGGCCAAAGGAGGTTGGGCTAAGGATTGGAGATCACCGGGCCAGTGATTTGAGTCTGTTTGGTTCGAAATTAGCCCCAAATTTAGGCTACAAATTAAATACCCGAAATTATTTAAATAAAATAATTAATAAATAATAAAATATTACTTATGCAATAAAATGAATTGAAAATTATAACATAACATTATAAGAATATAAAAAATGCTATTTTAGCATGAATAATGTAATGATTGTAATTATGGATAGCATATAAGCTATTATTGCAAAATTATGTAAATAGCTTAAAAATACCAATATAATCATATGAAATGAAGTAAAAATATTACGAAACATATATGTGGATGAAAATAATATTTGAATGATTAAATCATCATAAAATAATTTAATGGGGTAATTAATACATATTCAAGTAATTTAAATGCAAGAAAATCAATTTTAAAGCTTTAAAATTTATGAAACATTATTGAAAATACTTGTATAACTCTTGTAAATTAGGTAATGGTGCAAAATAATATTTTGAAATTATATATACTATCTAAAAAATATGAGGGCAAAATTGGGTATGGAAAAAATTGGGTATTGCAAAATTGGGTATGCAAAAAGTATGCACGAACCAACCTTTGGGAATGGGAATAATCAAAAAGGAATGAAAAAGCAAAAGGTAACCAAGTTAATAAGGTGGGATAAAATAATATTTGCAATATTTAAACTTGTTTAACAAAGTCATGCAATAATTCGCGTCCTAATTTGGGGACCTCATTGTGCCTGAGGTAGGCCTAAGCGACACATACTCTGGGAGAAAATTGATGCCAACTTTTCTTCATTTTGTTTATGCGAAAATAGGCCAAAACAAACTTTCACTAAATCGACAATAATATAATAAAGTTACTAATGGCATTTAGGCTTATTACATCAAAATCTAATCTAGGCTAGAAAGCAGTAAAGAACATCATCTCCTAATCTACTAGGTCCATGAAGGACCTTCTCCATGCTTGGCTCTTTTGACCCCATCAATCAGGTTTCCCAGATCATGCATATCCAACAGTAAATAAGCTTTTGCCACATTTCCTCCTTCATCATCGTCCATGCCTTGACAATCCGAGAGTCTCTTTCTCATATTCCCTTCTAGCTCCATCAGTCCTTGTTCCAGGTATTCCAATCTTTCTGTTGACTTAGTGGCGATCTCCTTCCATTCCCTTATCGCCTCCATGTTTACTTTATGTTGCCACAGATGTTTAGCTTCGGACTTGAACACCTTTTTGTATGTACTTAACCTGTGCCTCAACCACTTCATCTATGATCCTGTGACTCCTGGCTTGACGTCCCCCACTACGTCGTCTTCCAGCCATGATAGATAGTTGTACATTGACTGGCGTGATACCTGTCTGGCTCAATAGTTTCTCCTTCCACAATGATCTTTTGGTTCCACATGTGTTGCGCTTTGAACTTGAAAGGAATGATATCTCCCTTGAAATCTGCCTTGTACTTGACCATATTAGAAACCCGAGGTATGACTTGTTTTCATCCATCTTGTCTTATGACCCTTATATGAGCGTAAGGGTAGATGCCTCGCAGCCCGATTAGTACCAAATGAGTAGTCCCCCATGACCTGATGATGAACTCACTACTAGGAAACCATTCGAACATCCAATGTACTTGCTCGTCTGTCAGATTGCTGAAGAAATGCACCCAACCTACAGCATTTCCAAGCTTTGCAGACCTGTCTGGAATAAACGTCATTTTCTTTGGGTGATGGTTGGCTATGTAGTCATTCGATGGCCTTCGCAGAAGCTTTTGATGATACTCTCCTCTATGAAAGTGTTCCAACTACCAGACTTATAGCAATAAATTACAACCCTCAAAGTGTCTGAATCCTTGCTTGCACCGATGTAGAGCGCGGTACATCTCAACTAAGATCATGGGGATTATAATGTAAGTTTGTCTATCGATTCCACCCATTAAGGTCATGGCGACCATAGTAAGTGAGTATAAATCCTTCCTCCTTTCATTGGAAATATCAACAACCCCAAGAAGCAGACAACAGACACATAAACCTGGCGGTGCACCCATCCCAATGAAGTAATGGCTAGTTCATCATGATGAAGATGATATGACTTAGTATTCCCATAACGCTCATAGAGAAACTCAAAAGGGATGTATGATTTCTTTAGACATAGAAGTTCATCATTCTTCTTAAAACCCAACATTATCAGGAAACCGTGGGTAGTGCGATTCTCTGGTACCAACAATCCCGGACTATCCCATGGCAACTTGGCGAAACTCCTATTTCTTCTAGGAGAGGGGTCATTTTTATATTGCTAAAATCGGAAAATAGCTCTTTTCTCATCCCAGAATATGGCGGCGGCCTCCATCAGCTCCCTATTTGGTCGAATGTTCATCAAAGATGGCAGGTCACCAATTACTCTCCTCAAATGATTTTTGTCGCAAGGTGCAAGGTCTTTCCACCAGTCAGATAGCAAAGGTGGGATGTTCTGGACCATATCGAACCTAGGGATTTCGTGCTTCATTTTCTGCAAACAAACGAAGATTATCCCTTTCCCCTCCAAATTTGACTACTTACACAATAATGATCAACACGTTGGCACATTTTCTCCAAGTAATGCACATAATATGATAGTGTCTATTGGCATTGTGGACATCCCGTCGGACTTTGGACAAGGTTCATCTTAGCGAGTTCTTATGTTAATAATGCTTCAACAGTACTAAGTTTAGCATGATGCATGTACCTTTCAAATTGGAGTAGGGTTTCTAGAAGGGTCTAGACTTGTAAGGCCCCGTAAAAGTTTACCAAAAACCCAGGGTTTTATGGTGCCGAAGTAGGCTTATGTGTTGGCGATTGTAGGGGTTCTTCGCGGCGAGAAGCACGCCGCGGTTCTGACTTTTTGGGTTGAGCAGTGCATTAGGGAGTTGAAGAAAAGTGTTTTGGAAATACAGGTCATTTTCTATGGTCGATTATGCGATCGCAAACTCATCTGCGGACCGCATACCTACCGCTGACCGAAGCAAAAATCTGGGCAAAAGTTTTGGACAATTATGCAGGCGCATAATCACTTTGTGAACCGCATAACCCCTCGCAGATCCAGCACAAAAAGATTTCGGAGGAACATTCTGCGGCGCATTATGTGATCGCAGAATAAGTCTGCGGACCGCAGACCGGCCGCAGAGTGGGGCAAGGGTGTCCAGTTTCGGAGGGTCACTGTGCCGTCCATTTTGCGGACTATAGAAGCGTTATGCGGTCGCATATGTAACCGCAGACCTGCGCCGGGGCTTCTTTTTTTCTAATTTTTGAACCCGACCCCATTCTTATAAAACAACCTTGAGAATCAATTTTTAAAAGAGAAAACATATATTCTAGAGAGAGGGAGTATCAAAGAGTGAGAGGGAAAGTTCCTAAGCTCATCATCCATCAATTCTTGCTCAAAGTTGAAGTATTTGCAAGAAGAATTCACTAGGTCTTCATCCTAGAGGTAAGGGTCTACTCCATAGCCCTCAACTTCGTGATTTTAATTGAAAATAGGTAATAAGCCAAGCAATTGTTGGGAGTGAGAGTTGTTTATTTTTACATGCATGTACCATCAATGGTAGTGGGAAGATTGTTGAGCTCTTTTGGGTGAATTTTGGGCAGTGGGGTGAAAGAATCCACCATAGGAGGACCTTGAAACCTTAATGCACACCTAGTGTTTGATTTTGCTATATCTTTAAATAGATCGAAGTGGCTAAGATTTCCAGAATATTGTAGCAATTTAAAAAGCTCGAGACAAGGATGTTGGCTAAAATTCTCTCTTAGAATTGAATTCCCACGATGTTCTTGCAAGTCCCGAGTTGTCCATTATGAATTGACTTTTATGAATAATTTTGGTGTCAAAAGATCTATTTATATGAATATGTTGAAAATGTGTTCCGGAATATTCTTATCATGTTATGTTGTTCTTCGGGAGCGTGTTCAAAGTATGAGCATGTATTATAATGTTCTGACTTCAAGTCAAGCCTAAATGAAAGTGATCATGTCAAATTGTGTAAGAAATCACATGTGCGTAAGACCTTAACTTGCTCAAATGTGTGCTCAAAGTCTTGAATAGAAATGTTTGTCACAATCCGTGTTAATGTTTGAAAGTGAAATAGTCAACATGAATTATGAAGTACCGCCAATGTGCCAAGAATGATATTGCGTTATGGCCAATGATGCCAATAAAATGAATGGCATGTAAAAGAATATGAATTGAGTGGTAAATACTTTTAATAATAAATTCCTTGGGAGTATCGTTTAGCTACCGAGGAAGGTTAGGTCGAGACAACCTAACCCCGAAACTACACGTGCCGGTGTAGGAGTGACTGAGGGGTAAATCCCCGTGTTAATGTGGTGAGACGGTTTCCCCTTATATGGGATGAGATTGGTGTGTTGAAATATTTTCTCTTAAATGGGATGAGATTATTGCTAGCGAGATGTGATGTGATGTCGACCCACACGACATTATGGTGAGACGGCTTAGCCGATCGGGCTGAGATCAGACGCCATGCCACGCGCATGGTGGTATTGTGAGTGTATGTCTCGGGCTGAGACGGCTTAGCCGGTCAGGCTGAGATCGGACTCCATGCTAAAACACGGTGGTGTAGGTGCTAAACATCTCACAACTTAAATTATTGAAACTTACTTGAAATTTACCTTTCCCCTAACATGACACCTTGATACTGTATGAGTCTTTTATTGATTTCATGTTTTATTCTCTGTTTACTGTTACTCGTTCTATTGAGAGGGTCTTTAGTTTTACATACTAGTACTATTTCATATGTACTAACGTCCCTTTTGCCAGGGGTGCTGCATCTTTAATGGATGCAGGTGGTTCCATAGCAGGTGGTATTGATCAGTGATAGCAGCACACCCTCCCCTCAGCTGATTTGGTGAGCCCTACTTCATTTCTGGGTCCTGTATCTTTTATCCTTTGTACATAGCATTTTGAGGTATAGCCGGGGCCTTGTTGCCGGCACTGTCATAGCACTCTTTTGTTCCTGCTAGAGGCTCCGTTGACATAGTGTGGGTTGTATTTATTTTTTTATTTTGGGAAGGTTAAAGTAAAAAAATGTTGTAATCGTATCATCTGTTCCACATTAACTATGATTGTACAATCTAATATTTTGGAGACTTGTTAATCTCGCAACTAATGGGAATAAACTAGTGTTTTCACATGACCTCTTACTGTCTAATTAATTAAATGTATTCTTCTCTTTATTCATGGGTGAGTTGGGTAAAAGGTATTGTAAAGTCTTGCTTGACCGGGGTATCTTGGTTGAGCACCGATCGTGGTCCCCCAGGCTAGGGCGTGACAAGACTAGTGCTCCCAAGTGGACAACTTGAGAGGGAAAGGCACGGGACCGTCGACTACACTGTTGATCGACTAGTCTATCGCAAATAAGCCTTTCCGATTTAAAAAGGGTGATTTCAGGAAAGTGCGGACACTCATCAAGCGTCGCTATGTTGATAATTGGCATGAGCGGAGTATGATGCGGAGCATGCTTTATGCAGAAATAATAACAAATTGCCAAGTATTTATATGATAAAAGTACGTAAAAGCAGTAAATAAAATAGCAAAACACCCCAATTCAAACCGTAGACCAAACCTATCATCTAGAGTGAGAAGCTCTGGCGATTAGAGAGAGAACGAGAGATGACTATTCGAAGCTTAAGCAAGAATGGCGACGCCAGCAGGCGATACTCTGGCTGGCCGGCCCCCTTCGACGGTCCCTCAAGCTTCAACCAACAACCCAAACGTATCTCAACCTCTAGACTACTCCCACATCCTAAAACCCTTAACACTGAACTCAGCCACAACTATGAACCCTAACTCAACAATCGAACCAATCCCTCTCAAAAAACCAACCTTCGTGCATGGTGAGCCGATTGTCAAATTCACAGAAGCAGAAGTAAATCGCATGAATTTGATTGAAGGGCTACAATACGCGGTACTGGGCAAATTTTCATACAGATGGCCAGACCTTCAGGAGCTGCGCAGAATCATCCCAATACAGTGTGAAATCAAGGGCGAGTGCAATATCGGCTTTTTCAGAGACAAGCATGTTTGAATCAGACTATCGCTATGGGAAGATTTCATCAAAATTACTTCTAAAAGCACCTACTATCTTAAACCCAAAGACGGGTATGAATATCAAATGAGACGGCTAATTTATGATGCAAAATTCAAGCTCGCCGAAGAAACATCCATGGCCATGGCGTGGATTTCGTTCCCATATCTGCTGCCCACATATTTTGTAAAGGAATGCCTTTTCTCGCTAGCTTCTGCTGTTGGTAAGCCACTTCATCTTGATTTAGCAACTATAAACAAGATGAGGCCTAGTTGTACGAGAGTTAAAGTACTGGTGGATCTTCTAGCAGAATTACCCAAAAAAGTTAGATTGGATATAGAAAACGAGGCAACGGGAGATATCAGAACGGAATGGGTCAAAATTCAATATGACTATATCCCCAAATACTGCAAAAAATGCAAGTTACAAGGTCATGATATGCACGAATGTTGGAAGTTACATCCAGAAATTCTGGACACACCCTTGGCAGAGCAGAAAAAACTACATGGCAAAATAGGGGAAGCTAAAAATCAGCAAAGAAAGGAAACAACACCACTACTGATTTTGTCAAGTGGCAAAGTCGTAGGCAATGCAGGCTCTCAATGGAAGGAGGTCAAAGACAATCGACCGCAAAACAGAGTCAATCCTAAATTTGGATTGCAAAAGACAGCAGCGGATAAGACTACTCAACAGCTTCATGTTGCAAACAAATTTGACATGCTCAATTTTGACACTGCCAGTAATGAGGATAATCAAATGACTGCAGCAAAAGGAGCAAACATTCAAGCAGCAATTCACATAGCTTCCTTAGCAACAGAAACTCAAATATCAACAACATCAACATTGAATGCCAAAACAAGAAGTCAGCAGAACACCGAGGTTACCAGCAGTGAAGTCAATCAGTTGGTTAAATCAAAAGGTGCTGATATTCAAACAGAAAACTCATCACTCTTGATAACAACCACATCCCAAACACCAGCAACTTCAACAATGAATGTTGTCAAGACACCAAATGAAAACAATAATCAACCAGAAGGATACAAACTTCAGCAATGCAGGCATCACAAACAGAACCTTCAGAGGATGACACAGTTGATGGTGCAACAGCAAGCACAAATATAAGGAAGAAAAGGCAAAGGAATCCACTTCTCAATGGATTCAAAGAAGTTTCTACAACAAGGAAGCAACAACAAATAGCACACAACAGCAGTACACAACAGCTGTAAACAACAGAAATGCACAACACATGAATTAAGCTGCTGGAAAAAAGCCTGCAGATACAGAATCAGAAAGGCAACCTGAACAAACTTCTAGGATATTATGGGCAGACCAATTGGAAGAAGATTCAGAAGAAGGTGAAATACCTGAAGAAATGCAAAGTGAAGAAGAAGGAACTGCCGGAGCATTAGAAGAAGATGTTCAAAGTGACAAGGAAGCAGAATACATCAACAAGAATCAAATGACCCTATTGACAAACTCATGTCAATACCAAACAACTCCTAGGCTTACACAAGCAGTATTTGCAACACAGAATGAAGGAGATCCAAATCATGAACCAGCTGTCAGAAAAGAAATAATGACACAATTACAAGCAATCATCAGGCCAAAAAATCTGCCTATGGCAGAAAAAGAAAAGGAACCCTCAGGCAAAGACATGGATGAAGAAACCATTGTCCAGAATATAAGCAACATAGCCAAGCAGGGAGATCTCTCACCCACCCAAATAAGCAAAATGAAAGCAATGCTGAAAATTAAGAAGAAGCAAGGCAAAGATAACAGTAGCACATCAACAACAGGGATTCAAACAAGAAGAGCTCTCTCATATCCAAACAAAATAAAATGAATGCTATCATTTGGAACATTAGATCAGTCAACACAATGCAAGCTTTTGAAAGACTGATCACACTGCACAATAAGCATCATTTTGAATTCATCGGCATCATGGAACCAATGCAGCAAGTTAGAAAAATGGAACAATACAGAAGAAGAATTGGCTTATCTCAAGCAATTGCAAATGTCTCCAAAAAAATCTAGGCATTTATTGATAATGTCTATGAGATCACAATCCTCTTAATACGATACAGCAACTCACCTTGAATCTCTTTCACATGGAAAAAAAATGAAACTCATACTCACACTAGTTTATGCTAAATGTAATTCAACAGAAAGGATAGAGCTGTGGGATTCACTGTATGCTTTGGCTCAAAACATGGCAGCACCTTGGCTAGTGGGGGGAGACTTCAATGTCATCTGTGATCAAAAAGAAAAATTTGGTGGACTACCTTTCCCTTTCAATGAGGTAGATGACTTCAATCACTGCATCAACATTTGTAGCTTAATAGACTTGGGGTTTAACGGGAGCATTTTCACATGGTGGAATGGAAGAGCAGATGAAGACTGCATCTTTAAGAGGCTAGACAGATGCTTAGCCAATGCAGATTTTCAGCAAGCTTTTCCAAAAATAGAGATTACACATCTACCCAAAATTGGCTCGGATCATAGCCCCCTCCTGCTGCAATGTGACAAGGAAGCAAAATCAATCTGGAAGCCTTTCAAATTCCTT